>PVIU01020747.1:0-33283 GCA_004026605.1 Ondatra zibethicus | reverse complement strand
AAAATGTCTGGGGTACTGATTCACACCTGTAATCCCAGTGCAGGGAAACTGAGACAGATCCCTGAGACATGCTGTCTAACCCATCTCATCTTAGTGGTAGTCATCAGTCCAATGAGAGATCCTGTCTCCAAATACAAGGGCAGGATTCATGAGGATGATGCAGGAGGTTGTCCTCTGACAACAAAAGCTGTGGAAAACCTTCTGTCTAGACATGTGTATCCCCCATATGAGTAAAACATAAGCAAATAAAAGCTCCAACATGCTTGAAAATTGTCTAGTTGTTTAGTGATTTGTATTCTTTTGTTTTAATTTGAGATTTAGGCAAAGACCAAAATTTTCGTCCTAATGCTTGGTGTTCCCCTAGACAAAGAAATTTACTTCTGACTCCTTGTTCATGTCATAGTATCAACTTTGGGGTATCCACTTAAAACCTGAGAACACTTGAAAAGGAATTCTAGACACAAAAATATAGAGTTTAACACAACTTCTTGCTGTTTGCTTGCTGTGTGCCTCAGCTCCTTTAAGAGAGGTCTTCCTGATTCAGCAGTAGCAAAAGAAAAAAAAGCCATGCCATTTTGAAATGCTGGCTTTCTGGGCCATGCTGCCAATGCCAACTCTGGCTCTTTCAGGAGACAGAGCACTTGAATGGGGTTTGTGAGTAACGGGCTACAGCTTGCTTTGTGGCAACAAAGATCCACTGTGTGCCTATACATGGGAAATGTGCATGGCTCTCAGAGGCAACCAACAACTCTGCCATGCTGGACTGGGCAGGGCAAGTAGGCAGTGCCATATTTACTCTGGCAATGGTGCAGCTTAAGTTTTAAGAAGCTCTTAACACTTTAAGAAGCACTTCTGGACAGTAAAGAAGTACAGATACACAGTAGGACAGATTCAGACATAAAAGACCTCTAAATGGGTCACAGTGTTGGATATATGTACATAGTCTTGGGAGAGAGAAGAAAAAATAAAGTATAGATAGTTATAAAAATGGTTTAAAAAAATAAAACAAAACCCTTAAAGAGACAGAGTACAGACAGTCCTATATTAAAAAGAGTAAAGAAAATAAGTCACGTAAAAATAGAAAATTCACAGAGTCTGGATTATGTATATTATTGTGTTTTCTTTGAATATTTTGACTTCAGAGAAGCAATCTAAGAAGACTGCTAAGCCAAGTCTCTCTCTCTCCCTCTCTTTCTCTCTCTCTATATATATATATCTTGAATTCAAAATATGGGTCTTAGGATATGTTACTTTGGAAAACAGGTTCTTCTTTTGTTTCCATAGAAAATGAGAACCTATGGATTGCCTTCAGACTAATATGGTTTGATGCACCAGGACTTCCTGAAAGGTCACTGTGAACACCCCCAAAAATTTACTTTGCCTAACTGCTGGCTGAGATGTACCTAATACACATGATACAGCATGAAAGACCTGATTACCAGTGTCCCCTTTAAGCAGGAAGTAGTCTAGAAAACTATGCCCATATTCCCAAATATTGTTTATAAATGTTTGTTGACATTATTAGCATTGATATGGATCTTGGTTTATTGATACAAATTTAAGGCCAATTTTGTTATGTGTATATTTCTGCTCTTGATTAAGGTATTGTGTTTGTGCAGCTCATTTAAAAATGTAATGTATAATTAAGAAATATAGGTTAATTGAGAGTCATGTGTAATAGTCAAGCTTCTTGTCATGTTAGGTTTTCTGTATATAGAGTATTTTAGTTAGATAGATAATCTTTAAACTTTTCAAAGACCTTCAGAATATGGCATTAAAAATGTTTTAAGAACTTAGGAATTTTTATGACAAGGAGAGACATCTGCTCCTGGCAGCACCAATCTACTTCAAGAGAAAGATGGGCATTGAAGAGGCTACTTATGGAGTTGGTTAGCCATTTGGGCAAGAAACTGCTCTTGCCTGGACTGCTTGATGGTATGCTATGTAAACTGGACATGAAGGACCCACAGAGAAATGACTGCTGAACTTGCTTAAAGTTGAAATGGTCCTTTGGGGTTCCTACTTCATGAAAGAGTCTGCTAGACACATTCAGGACACAGAAGAAAGTGACTGACAAACTGCCAATATAGGCAGAACTGCTTTGTGGAAAAGTCTGCTGGATACTATGGGCCTGTAGGCTGAAGACAGATGTCCCAATAGTAAAGAACTTTGGGTGACTGTTCAGGCAGCAAGATGTCTCTGTCAATTCTAGAGTTTTTGAAGTTGCTTACAAATGAACTTATTGCTTACTTAAGTAATATTATTTCCTTCTGGAGTCTTTGATGGAGTTGAAGAACTTATAGTTATAGCTATAGTTTTCCTTAGTTATGATAAAAGATAAAGTAAATATAATTATTGTAACTATAATTATTGTTTGATACCTGTTTGCCTGTACGTAATTTTACTATGTTAAAATAAAAACTGTCCTTTCATATTTAAACAGAAAAGGGCAGATGATGTGGGATTTCCCTCTGTATGCTGTGAATATCATTGGTTAATAAAGAAACTGCTTTAAGTCTATAGCAGAGCTATAGGAGAACAGAGCTAGGTAAGGAAAACTAAACTAAATGCTTGGATAAAGGAGGCTGAATCATAGAGAAGCCATGGAGCCACTGGAGACAGATGTGCTGATACTTAGCTGATAGGTCATGACCTTGTGGTGATACATAGATTACTAGAAATGGATTAAATTAAGATGGAAGAGTTAGCCAATAAGAAGTTAGAGCTAATGGACTAAGCAGTGATTTAAATAATAAGTTTCTCTGTGATTATTTTGGGCATGAGCAGCTGGGAACCAATAAGCAGCCTCCCAGCAATTAATCTTAGTATGTTATCTACCACGGTACCAAACTTGAACTCCATGGAATTGTTGCTAGTGTCACTTTGATATCAAGCACTGGGTTGGTATTACAGGTGAAGTAATGGAAATCAGGCATTTTGACCTTAGGAATTTTCAAAATATTGGAAAATGCCTATGCTAAGGGATGCGAAAAAGAGAGGTTAATCACTATAGTAGATTGATTCAGGCAGATTTTGTGGCAGATCTGCCACTGTTCAGTTCATGACTTTTAGCAAGTTACTTACATTTTAAAGATTCATTGTTTTACACCTGAAAAAGTGAAAATTTTAGCTGGGTGTGAGGGTGCTCACAGCCCTCAAGAGGCAGAATCAGGCATATCTTCTGTGAGAACTAGGACATCCTGGTCTACATATCAAATTTCAGATGAGTCATGGGTGCATAGAGAGAGTCTGTCTACAAATAGAATACTAATAACTCAGAATTGTTAAGAAGAGTAAATAAAATCATATTAATACTTATTAGTGCCTCAAAATGGCAATATCTCAATGTTGAGATATTGTTTCCATTTTTACTGGGAATAATGTAGACAACATAGAGTATACTAGGTGATACAGGGATTCTGTGAAAAGCACTGATGCTGACAGTGGCTGGAGGAAGTTTAATAGACAGCAAATGTAATGTTGTAAAGTAGAGACAGAGGAGAGATTAGAGCAGGGTCAGCATGGGGCCAATGCAGAGGTTAGTGAAGGTAAGTATCCTGAGACATCTACAGGCATACAGGCTGTTGGGGGAATCACCATCATTCAGTAAGGTACAAATTTAGATTTCAGAAAGAAGTGGGTGAAATGAGAATTTCAAAATGCATGCCAACTACATGATTTTCTTCTGTTAGCTTTGTTAAGTAGATAGTCAACTAATAATATGTATTTCCTGACATATTGTACACATCTAATTATTTCACTCTAAATGTTTCTCAAGATTATACACTGAAGAGTTAATATAATTTCTATGCTTGATGTATTTATTTTCCTTTATGTGCAAAAATATGTTACCTATACTAAATGGACAACTACAAAAAGGCAACTCTCATATAATTCACTGTGTGTGTATGAATATTGTGTTTATAAATATATATCACTACGTTAAGAAACATATTCTTTATTTTTATAAGCAAAAAAGCTGCATAGTAAATAATTTAAATAAATTTTAATAAGCAATTTTACTTGCAGAAGCTATATTTAATTTTTAAATTACTTGTTTTATTCTTTGAATATCATTATATAACATTATTATATCATTTTCTCCTTTCCATTTCTCCCTCAAAACTCTCGCGTATACCACTCCCTGTACTCTTTCAGATTCATAGTCTCTTTTCCAATTTATTGTTACATACAAATAAGTGCAACCTGCTCAGTTTGATTAGTGCTATTCATGTGTATGTTTTCAGGGCTGATCATCTGGTACTGGAAAACCTATTGGTTTGCTCTTCCCTGGTGAAAGTTATCTCTCCTAACCTACAAAGTCTTCTTTTATATGCCAGCATAATCCCTAACTACGTCCTAAAAGTTTGTCCGCACACCCACAGATCATTACAGTCCTCACACTTGATCAAAACACTGCTTTTTGCAACAGAACATTTCAGGAAAACACAACTAATCAAAATGCAGATAGTGAACACTGATGAGGAAGGGGGTAAACATTGGAGAGAAACAGGGAGCTTGCTGTGAGATTGTGTCTCCTCGAAAGGTCAGAAACTCCCTCCACAAATTCTCAGCAGCAGTACTTCCTGAACCCAGACAAACAAGGACAGCAATAGTATATAGTTCTCTTTTTGTTACCCACTTCAAAATTCTAGTTGAAATGTACTGACCTTATTTTATTCTTCTACTTGTAGTCCTTAAGCATCCTAAATCAGATTAACAAATACTAAAGGCTGTATGTATAATCTGAAATGTACTTTCCTCATCACCTGCGTGCGGTTGTGCATTTTGAGGAGAAATTCACCATTTGTAGACATTGTTTTATGTGAATTTTATCTCCTATGGCTCTGTTAAATGATTAGAAACTGTCAACCACTTCCAGTGAATTAGCTTTCCCTGGGGAAAAATGTTGGGGAATATTATTTTAAGGTATGTGGTTTATATTTATGCTGCAATTGTTTGAATCTGTGAAGTTGTGATTCTTTTCCTGTTTAAAATACCTGATGGTCTAAAAGGGTCTGAACAGTCAATAGTAAGCAAGACTCAGGATAGTCAGGGCTAGCAGGAAGAGAGTATAAATAGAAGGAGAACAAGGAAGAAGAAGAGCAAGAGAACAAGAAGAGGAGGACATCAAGGGCCAGTCACCCAGCTACACAGCAAGCCTTGGAGAAAGAAATAAAGAAAGGTATACAGAAATAGAGAAAGATGAAAGCCAGTGGCAAAGGGTAGTAGGAATAATTTAAGAAAAGCTGGCAAGAAACAAGCCATGCTAAGGCCAGACATTCATAACTAAGAATAAGCTTCTGGATGTGATTTATATGGAAGCTGGATGGTGGACTGTTCACAAATCCAAAAGAGTCTGTAGTGTGCCTTTTGTAAGATTGCTATTTTTACTATGTTATTTCTACTTACCCAAAAGCATGGGATATCTTTCCACTTTCTGGTGTATTTTTAAATTTCTTTTTTAAAAGGCTTAAAGTTCTTGTCATATAGGTCTTCCACTAGTTTGGTTAGAGTTTCTCCAAATATTTTATGTTATTTGTGACTATTGTGAAGGGTAATGTTTCTCTGATTTCTTTCTCTATCCATTTATCATCTGTATAAAGGAGGGCTACTGTTTTTTTTTTTAATTAAACGTGTATCCTGATACATTGCTAAAGGTTTTTATGTGCTGTAGAAGTTCCTTGGTGGAAATTTTGGAGTCACTTATGTAAACTATCATATCATCAGCAAATGGTGAGAGTTTGACTTTTTCTTTTCCGATTTGTATCCTCTTGATACCTTTTTGTTGTCTTATTGCTCTAGCTAGAACCTCAAACACTATATTAAATAGATATGGAGAGAGTGGACAACCTTGTCTTGTTCCTGATTTCACTGGGATCACTTTGAGTTTCTCTTCATTTAGATTGATGTTAACTGGGAGCAGTACTGGGATATCCTAGAGGAGTTACAGTGATGATCTGGTGATGATGATAGTACAACAAAAACCAGAGGTCTTGAAACAGACTGATGACTCATTGTAATTAATGTTCGCTAGTATCACTGATTGGACAAAAGTGTATATTATGTGACATGGTGCTCCCAATGCCACCAGGACATAAGACAGAAAGGTTCAAAAGACAGAGAAGCAAAGAGGTATTTTTGTTTGTTTGCTTGCTTGCTTGCTTTTTGTTTGTTTTGAGGGGTGTTTTTTTTATTTGTGCTTTTGCTTGCTTGTTTTATTTTGCTGTGAATTGATTTTTTTAAAGATTTTCTTTAGAGGAACACTGTAGGGATAAGGGAAGGATATGGAGGGAATTAGAGCTTAGGAGAATTAGGGTGCATAATATGAAAGTTCCAAAGATTCAATAAAGAAATTAGGCTAAATAAAAAATTTAAAAAAGACTCCAATGTTCAAAATACAAGTTTAGTACAGGGAAATCATATTATGAATCAGGAGTAATGAATACAAAACCAAAAGAAAATGTTGTTATCCATAGGAGCAGGACATTCTCATTTATAAAGGCAAAACAAAACAAACCGTAGCTGTAGAAGGATGACACCAATAGACAGAGAAGGAAGCAAGACTACAAGGAAGTGAGGGAAGCTAAGGACAGAAAACATGCCCTTCTCCAGGGAAGTGTGTACCAATGGTTCTCCAGGGGCAAATAGTCAGCCTTGAAAACATACATAAAGTTAGCATCATATAAACTTAACAAGGTAACTTTACAAATATAAATGTATATACAAATACATATAAACATATAAAAAACAGTTAGTAAAAGAAAAGACCATGAGTTAAAAGTAGGGTGTGGAGGGGTATCTGGAAGGGGTTGAATCTCAAAAATAAAATAGAATAACTAAATACGAGAAATCTGTTCATTCAAATCCTTTATCTCACCAAGCAAAACACCTGTTTCTTCTTAATAGCAATGTAAACCTCAATGAAGGAAGACAGACTATGTTAGACAATTATTAGATTTTTTAAATCTGGAAAATTACAGAAATAATAAAACAAAACAGACTTTATGAAGTAAGCAAGAAAATCAGAATTACAGAATAAAATACAAAACATTGATATATTAACTTCTGTTAGAATTTAGTTAAAAATTACAGACAAGATGCACACTTAGTGTTTGCTATGGAACACATACAATGATTTCACTACTATTATCAGCTAGTCAAATTATTAAAGATCATCATTGTCATTGTTGCTTTTAAAATGGGTCAAAAAATGGTGATACTTCAAAGTTATGAACATGAACATAAGATTAGTTTTTATAAAAAATTGAACGATTATTTCACAGCTTCAGTGGAGCTGTGAAATATGCCATCTGCTCCGTCTGCAGTCCATGCTGAAATGCGTCTATAGATATCTGAACATATAATATATATTAATCTTCTCCTGTTTGCCTGAGAAAAAGAGAGGGAGAAATCACCTGAACTATAATGCAATGAAAAGATTCATATAAGAATTTCTCACAAAGTGTGCATACATGCCAGATGACTTTTTCAAAGTGCACTGGGAAAACGTCATGTGAGTATAGTTCAGATCCTGTATCCCAAAAACTAGATCTAAATATGTTCTTGGCATGTACAGATATGAATGTTCTCTTCAGGATAAAGTGTTGTCAGTGTTCAAGCTGGAGCTAGACACTTGAAATTCTCACGGTCCCATAGGCATATACCAGATTCAGTTCACTTGAAAACTCCAGCTTCATGTTTATATAATAATTCTATATTTTATCTCATTAAGTGTTATATAGAAGAAGCAGTTTACTCTCAAACTAGATTGACACCTTTTCAACCAGATTTTTTGATAGAACACTCCTCCATTACTGGTGGGAGTGGAAACTGGTACAGCCGCTTTGGATATCAGTATAGCAATTTCTCAGAAAATTTGGAAACAACCTACCTCATGATTCAGCAATATCACTTTTGGGTATATACCCAAAGGATGCGCAATCGTAGCATAAGGACATGTGCTCAGCTATGTACATAGCAGCATTATTTGTCATAGCCAGAACCTGGAAACAACCTAAATGCCACTTGACGAAAGAAAGGAAAATATGGTACATTTACACAGTGGAGTACTACACAGGGAAAAAAAGGCATCTTGAAATTTGTGGTCAAATGGATAAATGTAGAAAACATCATATTGAGTGAGATAACCCACACTAGAAAGGCAAGTATCATATGTACTCACTCATAAGTTCATTTTCACTAAATGTAAATTATTCCATAATGAGGGAAAATATTATTAAAAAATTATTATTAAATACCGTCTATGCCAAAGACTTGACTCAACTGTGAGCCAATCATAATAGAGATAGAAACCAATGGGTAAGAATGTACAACTTTATTAGATTTTCTAAAGTATCTTCTTTTATCTGTCTGTCTTTCTGTCTCTCATCTATCTACTTATTTGAGACAAGGTGCCACTGTGTAGCCTGAGCTACCTAGCTTCTAACTTATAGGACCCTGCTTCAGCTGTGCCAGTGCTCAGAGGTCAGCGTTACGACTCCCATGCCTTACCTGGATAGTGCTAGTGAATTTTTACTCTCATAGGGAAATGGAAGCTTGGAAGACCAACATTCTGCTCTAGAAGTTTGTCCATCTAGTTTGTCCATTAGAGCTAGCTACTAATGACCCCAAACCGTCGACCAAGCATTTATAAGCCTCTGAGTGGTTGGTTATTTGGGAACTGGTAGGTGGGGTAGAAACTTTCAGTTATAGTGTACCTAGAGAATACAGAGGTCTCTTCCACCATAGTTGTTAGGGACCTTCCTGAACACTGGAGGCATCATCCTGTGAAGGTCTAGGATATGTATTCTACAGGGATCATGGCAAGCTAAAGCTGCCTACAGTCTCAAAGGAGCTTTGTTGAAAACATGAATTAATCGATGAATATTAGAACAAAATCATGTCTTTACAGATGACCGCATCGCATTCCATGATGATGAACGTGTAAATGAGTCCTAGTAGGACAATAACACTACAGTGATAGAAGACAGCTGCACACAAGAGGTGAAAGTGGCCTCGTATATGTGGCAGAGAAATGATTAAAGGTTTGTTTTGTCTTTCAATGACATATATGACTTTACCCTCAAAATTAATAGTAATTAAGGAAAGCAAGAAAGGTTAAAGAAAATATATCTGATTTGAGTGGAATGTTATAAAATTAAAATTTTGGTAAATGCTTCTATGAAGATATTCCAATTTTAACATCATAGCTAATGACAATGAACCACAACTTCAAATTCTTTATTTCCAATTTATTCTTGTTTCACTACTTGCATATCCTCCTTAATTTGATTTTAAATTAAAAAAATGGGCACTGGGAAGATGATAAATTTGTGTAAATGAATATTATTCAACTGTTAAGAAAACAAAATTACAATTAGAAAATTTCAGGTAAATGGATATAGCTAGAAACAATCATCCTGAGTGAGGATACTCAGGCCTAGAAAGACGAGCATTGCATATTTCCCACTCTATGTAGTTATTAACTTTTACATTTTAGGTACATGTGTCTTATTGAAAATACTGACAGAGGTGTTTTAATCAATAAGAGACCACGGGGAAGTGAGGATTTTCCAAGGAAGGAGCTATAGAATAATATGTTATAAGAGGATAATGAGAAAGCAGAACAGGAGTATGTAATGGAGAAGAGAACAGAAAAGCAGGATAAAGGAAGGAATTTTATGAGGGACAACTAACATTAGAGTCCTTTGAAAAGCTATGGAATCCTACTACATTAGACACATTTAAAAGTACATACATTTAAAAAAGGATTTTAAATTGAGCCATGTTGATTTCAGTGTTTTAAGTTGTTGACCAAAGAGGTTCTGTAGATTCCCCCACAGCCTACAGAATATTGAAAATGTGCTGAGTAACCTGTAAAAAACATGACCGGTAAGAACTTTTTACTGAAGACACCGAATACTTACAGCATAGGACATGGGTAAATCTAGATTTTACTCAACTGGAAGCCTCGTCTTTACTGACTAGCATACACAGTGCTGCCAGATGCTATCCATGCTAAAGAAGGATAAACAGAATTGTCATTCTCACACATCTAATAACTGTGAAAGCTGTCATAATGACCTGCTTGCAAGACACATCTGCTGGTACAATAGTGACATAAATGTGATGAGAGTAAGCAACCACTTATTGTACTGGATTTCAGGCCTTCTTTCTGAGATGAAACCCATACTTGATATTGTTAATGAGGACTAGAACCTTCAACTAGATATTTCTGGGGTTCAGGAAAAAGAACACTATTATTCTGCTAAATGAGCATAGCAATGAAGCAATACATAATGAAATAATGCTACACCCAAAGGAAAACCCTCATCTGAGTAGCTTCTCTTTGCACTACCATATAAAATTATTGACAATGTGCAGTGAGCCAGTGAAAGACTTTGAAGTGCTTAGTCCTAAATGGAATGTCTTTATCCCATCTCTACTGTCACAGTTCAGGGATCTATGAAGAAGAGAAAAAGTGGAAAGATTTAAAGAGCCAGAGATGATTGATGGCTTTAAGAAATTAGCATTTTCCAAACAAAACAGAGCCAAGGCAGATTCACATATGAACTCAGTGAGATTGTGACAACACACACAAGATCTGCAAAAGACTCACGCTAGACAATATTCCCACATGAAGAGGGGGAATGAACACAAACTATCACCCCAGCAAAGAAATGTTTTGCAATAGATAGCTGCTAGAAGAAGAAAAGCCAGTGTTCCTCAAAGTAATGCTGGTTAAGCCAGCATTACTCAAATGCAGACCCCAAGCTCAGGAAGAACTGCACACATGATAACCTGGGCTATTAACGACTTCTTTCTTTTGTCTGTTTTGTTTTCTTTTGATAGAGAAGTAGGAGAAATAGAGGAACAGTAAAAAGTATTTTTAAAATGTGCAGAATGAAATTTTCAAAGAGTATATTCAAAACAGACCTAAGTGGAAAAGAAAGGAAAAAAAAACGGATTCAACCAAATCACATCTGTAGCACAAATTCTGATTGCTTTTAATAATAAAAACTCAGAGTTAGCTATCATGTGGTGAAAGCTGAAAGATAAGGGAAGAAGAGTAGCCAGCTACTAGAGGTCTTACCTCTAGTAAGGCTCAGGCAAAAGGGGTGATGCTGTCCTCACACTGCATCCTCAGACTGCATCTGAGCTCTTGTCTGCTCCCTCCTTACATTCCTCTCTCCACCCAGCCATATCACTTACCATCTCCACCTCCTTTATGCTGAGATTAAAGGTGTGAGACACCATTACCTGGCTATATTTATCTTTGAGACTGGATCAATCTAGTGTAGGCAAGGGTGGCCTTGAACTCACAGAGATCCACCTGCTTCTGTCTCCTGAGTGCGGGGATTAAAGGTGTGTGCCACCACTGCCTGGTCTCTATGGCTAACTAGTGGTTTAGTTTAGCATTTTGATCTTCACACAAGCTTTGTTTGTTAAATTACAAACAAAACATCACCACACTGTAATGCTCCTGAAAACAATTGCATTACATATTTCAATTTGTTATATGTTAACAACAGTTTCTGCACTCTATAATATGCATTTTGAGCATAGATCCTTTTTCTGAGATGTTAAATTTACCTTTCACTGAGCTTTATTATTTGATGATTTGGCTTAAATTTACTAAGCATCATTATATGTATTTTGAGTAAAAACTGGTGATTACAAATACATTTAGGAGTTGTTTGATCAATGTTATATTTAACACAATTTTTAATGCTCAGCTGTCTCTGGATACAGCAACTAGAATAACTGAAATTAGCTGATTATAACATAATGGCAAAGTAGCAAGATATTAACATTCTTATTTGTTCTGAGACAGAATATATTTAATAAGACCAATGTTGTTACATTATTTTAAGCTAAATTTCTTAACTGCAAATGGAAGTAACACCAAAATAAAGTGAGAGATATGCAGACTATTTCATTAGTTATGTTTAGAAATGCATCTGGTTCTGTATGAGGATGTTAGTGCAGTGAGCTTGGTTGGATTGACACTGTGGGTGGGTCCATGCTTGTGAATGTCTCTGGTCACTGTTGTGGAGCTAGAGTATTAAGTGTCTCCGTGGTTCTCATTCTTCCTGGTACACAAATATGCAGCTGGGATTCCCACTACTGATAATATTTAGGGGAATTTCAAGGACATTTAATACATTTTAACAGACAACAGAAGACAAGAACCTTCGGCAAAATATTTTGCTATTTTGGATGTATTTGTTGTTCCCATCATAGATAAGACAAGCTAAATATGGGGTTAAGATATCTAGAAGCATGTACAGACTATCATTTTTCTCTCCATGCTATAAATTACATTATGTTTTTATATACATTCTGGAGTTTGTTAACACTAAATGAACATCATAGGAGAATACTGTTTTGTGCTATGAATTCTCAGTCCTTAAGATCTGTTTATATACATGGCTATTCAGGCAAATTTCACACATTCCTTTAGTGTAAAATAGTTTTGCAATTGATTTGATAAGTATATATTTATAGTCAGTCTTGTCAATTTTGTGTGAGACATGATATCTTAGAAATATTCTAGTCAAATTACATACATTATAGATTTCTATAATATGCCCAACTGTGTTCAAGAAGAACAATCTAGAAAACAATATTCCAAATTAAAACAAGCAAAAATAACTACATATGATATATGTAACTTCATTGATATTCAGAAGTTTATTGAGTTGTAATCAAATGAACATACAAGAAAACATAATTTTTCATGAAAAATGTTTTTAAAAAGTTGAAAGACTTTCTAAACTCACTAAAAATCTAACAAAAGATGGATGAGACAATCACTCTCGACAGAGTTGAAACTCTGATTATAAAGCTTTCTGTAAGCCACACTGTGAGCTTGCTTTCAATGCACATGTGCACCCTGAACCTAAGTTCCAACCTGGCCATTGACAAGTGCACCCCAGACCTGGGAAGCCTCACCCCTTAAGTTGTCACCACTGGGATAAGAAAGTCATCGGCTAGGATAACAGTCAATGAAAATGTGGAAGAATTTTCTGTATCTTTGAACTTGGATTTAAAAATCTACTAAAAGATCTCATATTTTATTTGAACAAAGAGACACTGCCAAAAATAATAGCCAAGTCTGAATATAATTGAAACAAGGTATTATTTTCTTTGAGTGTATTGAATTATGTCATTATATTTCTTTTATTGAATATAAAAGAGAATGATTGAGGAATAATATATAAATTCCTGTGATCAGAGAGAAAATGTCAAAATGTCATAGACATGGAGAAGGTAATGACAGAGGGTGGAAAATGGATCAAATCTCAGACTTGCTGCTTTAGTTAGCTTGAGATTCTGGAAGTTTTTATTGAACACAAATCTGCCTCTCATGGTTTTGAAAGCACTTGACATTTCCTGTGACTTGAAGCCATCAACACTTCAGAAGTATTATTCCTCAAAGAAATTGCCTGTATATTTCTTCCATATAAAATAACAAGGATTTTTGATGGTCACACATTATTATATAAATGTGGTATTTGTAACATATAGAAACAATTTCTATGATTAACAGTATGGAAATAGAATAGAAAGTATAAAAAATAATGTGCAAAGCCACTATTACAGTTTTAAGAATTATAAATATATTATTATTCTAGTAAAGAAACGCATTCAATAATTGAACTCCAAGATACCAAATGTATTATACATTATGCCAGATGTTAAAGTTTAATTGAAATATTGTATCATGAACAGCAGTGGCTCACTTACCTTAGGGAACAATTTGGTGATAGCACATCTAATTTCTAGTAGTAATTTATGTTACTAGGCTAAAAACTAAAACTAAAAAAAAATAATGAAAACAAAACACTTCTTATACTTTCACCAAATATTTTTTATGGAACTGATTTTGTAATATATGTCAGTCAAAGCCTTTTTATTTGTAGAATTTGAAAGGCTGACTTTTGTAGTGTTGTTTTTGATAAAATTATAAACATTTTAAAATTATGGAATGTTTCAATACTTTAACAAAGTTGAATATTTCTATCACTTTACTGAGTTGCAGAATTTCTAAGGAAACAACATAATTATGCTCAATTTAATATTTTATTGGTAGCTGGGTGTTGGTAGCACAGGCCTTTAATGGCAGGACTCAGGAAGCAGAGGCAGGCGGATCTCAGTGAGTTTGAGGTCAGCCTGCTCTACAAAGTGAGTTCCAAGACTGCCAAAGTTACAAAGAAAAACCATGTCTCAAAAAGCAATAAATAAATAGATTTATTGGTAAACAAACAAAAATAAATAGATAAAATTATTGGTATAAGAACTATACCCATATAAGCTTATTTTCCAATCCAGGCATTGAAAGAAAGAGTTTGACCTGTGTAACTAAAAGACAGTAATGAAAAGCTAGACGCTTGTCTGGTATGTAAATACACTTCTTCAGTAAGTTGTCAACTAGCCAAAATATAGTTTCTGCATGTCTGCCTTACTGATCAGACCACATTCTGTCTTACTGAAATAAATAAAGTAAAATGTTGATCCTAAAGCATTGTCTAAGCACAGATTTAAAAAGAAGTTGCCATGAAACTATGTAAATTATAATAAAGACATGCTTAGCTGGAGATAATTAAACTATATAATCGAGTGATTGACCACTTCCATAAAACTAACTCAGTTTCTACTTTTGGGGATAATCCTCTTTAAATTAAAATTTTCAATTTGAGAAAATAATACGTTATATGTTATTAAGAGACGTAGGATGATTGCATTTCATTGAGGCTTTATGGCATGACAACTTTTTACCTGGGAACTTTCTAACTCTGTGAGTTGTGATCTGTTATGGCAGCTTTTTCCATATCTTGTGAAAAGTAGTGAAGTGACATTTTTGTGTTCTGACCTCAGCAACACAGACACTAAAGAATAAAGTCTAAACTGGAATGCAAACCCACGCAAAAGATACAGAATTCGTGTAGTAAGTAATAAACAAGGCAAAGTATCATTGACCTTTCTATAGAGAGATGTGTCACAGTTAGGAGAACCAGAGCCTGTTCTGCATAAGTTAATCATAGAAGCTCCTCGGTCAGAATTGGTAAAGGCGTCTGCCATAGAACCTCCCAGAGAGGAACTTAATCACTTAACACTCCTGTTTGGAGCACCAGCTATTTACCAGGCACTGTTTAGATTCCTAGGACACATAAAAAGCACAAACATATATGTTCTCTTCCTTACCCAAAATCTTATGTTATAGGATGTTTGTGTTTTTATTATAAATAAAAGAAAAAAATTAACAAAGTTCAAAACGTTGTCTTTACTTTATAATATGAAAATTAAAAATGTGTGAGAACTTTGCAGCTGAAAGAAGATATTACATGCATATATTCCAATAGTCCTCTCAGCATTGGAGTAATCATTCCATAATGTGAACTCTGTTGCCACATCTGTAATTTCACTCCAATAAAATATATATTAATGATTTGAAACTTTAAGTACCCAGATGTTATCCCACAAATGCTGGCCCTGAATCTATCTAAAACCATTGTTCATTGGTAACAACCAACTAATCTGTCATTGGGTCATTGATGCATTTTCACATATATGACTTAACTCTATGCTTCACATCCCTATGTCATGACCCTAAGTAAACTCAGCTGTCATTCTCAAATAAAATGTATCTACTTGGAGTAAACTGGGCAAGATGCTGTTTGAAATTATTCCTGTACTTACAAATGTAAGTAGGCAATCAAATTGTGAAAAGTGGCCATTGGTGGTCTGTTCAGACAGTGACCTGGAGATATGCATGAAACTATACTTAGTAGATATATTTTGTCATTGTTATTTTCTGCTGTACTTTAAAAATTAGAGACTTAAGTAAGTGAGTTCTGTGTCTTCCCTTCCTTTCACAAGCCATGTAAACTAAAACATCCTTCAAGAGTGATGCATATCACTACACATCCATAAAAATAGCTATTACTCTACAAAGCTCCAAGGTGAAGATTAACTGCTTTTTTAATTATACTTTTTGTTTATTCTTTGAAAATTTCACACATGTGCGCAATGTATTCTAATGGCATACACCCCACTCCCTCTGTCTAACTCTCAAGGTCCCCATAGCACAGCTCACTCACAACTTCATGTCTTCTATTTTTTAATTTGTTTATTTATTGACTTGCTGAGTTTTATTAACATTGTATGTTGGCACATTAACAGGAAATTTTCTAATGATGTGGTAAAGGGAGAAAAGTTATTTCTATGCTTGGTCAGGTTGCCTGGAGACACCCTAAGAACACATCATCACCATCCCACTCTTGGGTCTTATGTCTAAACATTTTTAGTAACTCTCATTTTATATTTTACTTTTCATTTTGACATTAAGTTGCTTTGTCCTACAATAGTTTAGACTGTCTTTGTAGTTGGCCAACAAATAGTCTTGATTGGTTGTACAAAAAGTGAAGATGATCTTATGCTTGATTTTTTTGATGAAAACAAAATCTCTATGATGACTTAAAATAAAATTCTCTTCTATCTTTTCAAATACAATAGTTAAGTTTCGAGTAAAAGGAGCATATATTTCATGATCAGTCTATAATTGCCTCTATCACAATGAAAAGTACCAGGGTTATCTCCTGATACTGCTTCCCTCCGCTTTTAAATTCCTATCTCATATATTACATCCCAATCACAGTTGCTCCTCTCCCCACTCCTCCCAGTTCCTCACGAGCTGGGTGGCCATGTCAGAGGAACAGCAGGTGGAAGTTGACTTCAGGGTGTCAGCCCACCAGGAGGAAAATCCCTGCTGAGTAAATCTCACATAGGAAAAGCTCTGAGACCACGGACACATGGGTGTCTTTGCTTCTTCTGTGCCTTTTCATGATGTTTGCCCTGCCATCTTCTTCTGGTGTCTGGCATTTTGTGAATGGGTGTGGGCAGATCCCCACTGCCTGTAATGTGGTGTGTTTATCTCATGGAAACATCCCATTCTATTGGGCATTTTTACCTATGGATTATTATGAAGATGATTTCTTCCGAAACTGTACTGCCTAATTGGTAATAATAATGTTAGTTTCTACAGGGTTTTGATGAATGAAAACAAATACAAGGTAATGTCCCACAGCTAGGGACTATAAGTTTCACCTAAGGAGTTGCATAGATCACAGTTCAGATCAATGTTTAAGGAATACAATTGGGCCCTCGGAGCCAGGGTAACTTGAATTCATTTAATCTTAATGTGAAAAGATGCATTCACAGGTGTCAGTGTGCATTACTAGCTGAAACAAAGTCTTAAAATAACTTCAGGTTCGATCAGGAGTTTTGATAATAGCTTTGAGATGAAAAACCCCAGAAAACAATTTAAAGTTTACCAGGACACATAGCTGAGTTATAGATTCATTAGGGTAAAAAATACAGAGCAGCCCAGTTGTTGCTAGCTGATGCACTTTCCTTGCTACATTTGCTTGGTGATCAAAGATCAAAGGTGATGATTAATTCTTTGTGCCCACTTTTGCCCTCAATCTCCTGATATAAGAAACTATTGATGAGTGGGTATGCTTTGAAAAGATTTAAAGTAGAGCTGACTGAATGTTTTTCATGTATAAAAGTTTAGCTTTGGGGGCTGGAGAGATGGCTCAGTGGTTAAGAGCACTGACTGCTCTTCCAGAGGTCCTGAGTTCAATTCCCAGCAATCACATGGTAGCTCACAATCATCTGTAATGAGATCTGGTGCCCTTTTCTGGCCTGCAGGCATATATGCAAGCAGAACACTGTATACACAATAAATAAATAAATATATTTTTTAAAAGTTTAGGTTTGTGATTCCTTAAGGATTTCTTATAAGATTGCCTTTCAAGATAAGTAATATAGTGATTGGTCCTTTGTTTATAACCACAAAATGCAGCCTGCCAATAAAATAATATGTTGCTTGCTTGCACTGTTAATCTATAACACTTTTCTTGAGTATGAATATACATGGGTTCTTGTGATAGTTTGTTTTTCACCTGTAATACATAATAGATTTAATCATGGATGGGATATGGAAAACATTCTAATATTTACTTGTATTCATTGTAATCATTCATTTGAATGATAGAATGCAACCACACTGTAATTTTTATAGTGCCTGATTTTACTGAGCCATATGTGCTGTAAGGTAAAGGATAAAGAGAGGGTTAAGCTGAGTTAGAAGAAAAATATCAAGAATGAGAAAAAGTAATCACCAGAATAAAAGAATAGAGAATGCAAAAGAAGATTAATGAAGAAGTCTGAAGGAAACCAACAAGAGAGTGTGTGAGTGAGTGTCTTTTCCCTTAACCCCCTCAGATAAAGAGGCCATAGTGTATGCACCCATTCTGTGGCTTTCCCTTTGAGCCCTCCACACTGGGGGCTTGTCCCACAGACAAGACTCAAACACTTCTGCTCCCCTCTTCCCTAGAACCATTCTTTTCCTGCTTCCTTAAATAAATAAATAAATAACTAGAGCAGGCCTCCATGGGATACCACTGAACATGGCATAACAAATTGCAATAAGACTAGGTATGTATTTTCATATCAAGGATTGAATGAGGCAGCTCCATAGGATTAAAAGGATTCCAAACACAGACAAAAAAGTCAGAAACACCCTTACTTCCACTATTGGGAGTTCCAGAAGAAGACCAAGCTACACAACCATACAATATTTGCAGAGGACCTAGCACAGACTTATACACAATCCGTGATTGTTGCTTCAGTCTCTGAGGACCCCTATGAGTTGATTCAGTGTGTTATAGTCTTCTGGTGACCTACAACCTTTCCTCCCTCTCTTCTGCAAGGTTCTCCTCGCTCTGCCCAGTGTTTGGCTGTGGGTCTCTGCCTTTGCTCCCTTCAGTTGTTTAATGATAGTTGCGATAGGCAACAATCTACTAGTACAGTAAATATAATTAGGAATCATTTCATTGACACTCTTTTTATTAATTTTTAAAATTATTTTTTGCCATTTGTATTTGGTTCTATGCTTGGTCTCTTGGCTTTTCTGCCTCTGGTTCCAGGATATACAGGCAGTGTCACAGATGTGTAACATGAGGGCTGGCTTGTTGGGGGTTTTGTCCTGTCCAGTTTTTACAGTCGGCAAGTCCCAAAGAAAGTACACAGAGAGTCTACATTAGGTTATAAACTGATTGGTCAATTAGGCTTTTTATTAGGTTTTGTACTTTATATTAACCCATTATTTTTATCTATATTAGCCACATGGCTCAGTACCTTTTTGAGTGGGGCAGGTCACATCCTGTTTTTTTTAGTGGTCCAGGCAGGAGTGCCAAGAGAGCTTCCTGCTTCCCAGAATTCTCCTATTCTCCTTGCTCCGCCTCTACTTCCTGTCTGGTTGTCCCACCTATACATCCTGGCTAATGGCCAATCAGCATTTATTTAATTGATTGACAGAATACAGACAATTCTCCCACACCAGGGATGGGCTCTCTCTCTTGGTGTGGGCCTCAAGTTAGACAAGTCATTGCTTGGCCACTCACACAAGTTCTGGGATACCAGTGCCCTATCACATGTTGCAGACAGGACAGATGGTAGGTCAAAGGTTTTGAGCTGAGTTGCTGTCCCAGACCCACTACTAGGAGCCTCACCTGGTTATGGAATATGGTTAGTTTGGGCTCTGTATCTCTCATTACTAGGAGTTTTCTGGGGTCATTGATTCCAGAGAGTTTCCACTACACTAAGTATCTACATTGCCCCCAAATGCCCAGTTATCTCTCCTAGTACTCTCTTTCTGCATCCCTCCTACCCTCACCTGATCCCTTTTATTCCATCCTACCTACCTCCAGTGCATCTGCAAAATCAGTTCTATTTCTCCTTCCCACTGAGATCCATAAGTTCCCATTAGAGCCCTCTTTTTTTATTTAGCCTCTCTGTATCTGTGGATTGTAGCATGATTATTCTTAGGAGCTAATATTCATAACACATTTGTCTTTCTGGGTCTGAGTTAACTCACTCAGAATGCTTTTTCTTCCAGTTCCCTTCATTTCCCTTTCAAATTTCATGCATGATGTCTTTGGTTTTGACAGCTAAGTAATATTCCATTGTGTAAATGCATTATATTATTTTTATTGACTTCAGGTAAGAGACATCCAGGTAGTTTACACTTTTTGTCTATTGTGAATAAAACTGCAATGGATATGGTTGAGCAAGTATCCTTGTAGTAGGGGGGAGCATCCTTTGGGTATATGCTCAAGTCTGATATAGCTGGGTGTTAAGTTACATAGATTCCCATTTTTTTGAGGAACCACTTTATTAATTTCCACAGTGGCTGCACAAGCTTGCATTACCGACAGCAATGGAGGAGTGTTCCCCATACTCCACATCCTCTCCAGCATGAGCTGTCACTTGTTTTTTATCTTAACCATTCTGAAAAATGTAAGATGGAATCTCAGATAATTTTGATTTGAATTTCCCTGACAGCCAAGGATATAGAACATTTCTTTAAGTGTTTCTCAGTTATTTGAGATTCCTCTATTGATAATTCTGTTATAGCTATACCCCACTTTAATTGGATTATTTGGGTTATTTTGATTTCTAGTTTCTTGAGTTCTTTATATATTTTGAATAGCAGCCTTCTTTCAGCAAGTGGAATTGGTGAAAATATTTTCCCATTCTGTAGGCTATTGTTTTGTCCTGTTGATGGTGTCCTTTGCCCTACCAGAAGCTTTTCCATTTCATGAGGTCCAATTTAATTATTGCTGTTGTTAGTGTCTGTGCTATCAGCATCCTGTTCAGAAAGTTTTTCCTCTGCCAATGCATTCAAAGCTAGTCCCAGATTATGGTCAGTGTTTCTGTTTTTATCTTTGATCCACTTGGCCTGAAGTTTTGTACAGGGTGATAGATTCAGATGTATTTGTTACATTTCAATAGAATATAACATTTAAGGTTTAGTCCTTGTAAAAAAATCTTTGCATGCTAAGTAATCAGTTTTAGAGTTCCCAGAAAACCAAAAATGATTATTTAATGAAATAAATTTATCTATGAAGATGCTGCCAGTCATAGCAGCTGGGAAAGAAAAAGCCTCTTCAGTGAAGCAAATGCCAAACAAGTCAGTGTCAATTTAGCAACTCAGTAGACAGGGATATATGTTAGTTTCCAAGAGGACATTTTGTTTTGCCTGAACACATGATTTCTCTCTGCTGTTACAAGTGATATTGCTGAGATGGAAACAAAAGAAGCCTTAAACAGGTGCTTACAGGTGGATGGCATTTATGTGAAGATACAGAAACAAAATAAGGTAGGTTTTAAAAATAAGAGTCAAAAGACACCCACGGAAAGAGTTTACTCAGAAGAACGGTACATTGGCTTACATATGGGAGGTATGACAAACCCACAGAGAGATGGAGCTAATGGCAACCTTAAGTCAGTCAAACCTACTGAGGCCAAATGAGCAATTCATGTACAAATTCCCTATTTCATAGCAGAAAGAGAGAAATTGGAATGGACTAAACCAGCTTATCAAAGCCCTATGTAAAATTACCAGAATTCTTTAAATACAAAAGGGTTGAATATAAGTCATCTCATTTACATTCAGTTTTCAACATTAGTACTTTCAAAATTTAATTGAATAACTTGCATATTATACTTTTTATTTTATAGTTTTATTTTATAGTTATTATTATAGTTTTAACAATCAATTGTAGAACCTAGCTCATGCTTATTATCTTCTGCAAGGTAAGAAATATCATGCTGATGATGGTTTTTCATTGCCAAAATCACATAGCTCTTAATTTACACCTCCTAGCATTTGTAATTAACCATCTCACTCTTTATCATCTTACAGGGGATGTTTTTGGATACTTCCATCCATTATCATCATTGTAAAAATAACACTGAAAAAAAACTTTTAAAAACTTGATCTCTTATTTTGATAATGTTTCTCACTGTTTCCTTTTTTATGTATTTAAACAAAATAAAACAAAAAGGCACCTTTTCTTGCCCTATTCACAGTAGAGGAAGAATTTTGAAGGACTTCATGTTCTATGAAGGACGCTCATGATGAATTGCCAATAATGGACATGGTCTATTGTTCGATTGCCGTGACTTCCAATGACATTATATAAAATATTCATGTTGAAGTCATATGAATTCACTGTGATTAGTAGAACTCCAGTGAAGGACAAAGACAATTTCACACTTATTGTCAAGGTAGCTGATAATTATTGCTATCATCCACACAAGAAGTTACATTTGACACAACTGTCAAGCAGGCACATATTCACCTCTAGGACAGTCCTAACAAAGGCAATCATATGGCAGAGAGTCATAACAAATAAATCTACCAAGAGTCTTGTCTCTTGATTGAGCAAAGTACAATTCCAGAGGAGGAAAAGATGGCATTATGGATAATATTGCTTTCTGAACCCACATCAGTAGCTCATAGTTACTTGTAACCCCAGCTCTTGCATATCTAAAAGAACCTCTTTGTGGACCTGAATGTACATGGTATACAATACAATTACACATAAATAAAAGTAGAATACTCTCTCCTTAAAAAAAGAACAATTTGCCGGGCGGTGGTGGCACACGCCTTTAATCCCAGCACTCGGGAGGCAGAGGCAGGCAGATCACTGTGAGTTCGAGGCCAGCCTGGTCTATAAGAGCTAGTTCCAGGACAGGCTCCAAAGCTACAGAGAAACCCTGTCTCGAAAAACCAAAAAAAAAAAAAACAAAAAAAAAAAAAAACAATTTGATAGTTGTTTTTTTAAATCCTGCTTACTATTCATTAACATGATTTTACTTCCTGAAAAGCTATATTGCCATTTGGCCACAAATGATAGATTTTTGTGGCTTTGTAGCACAGAACTTTTTATATTATAAGCCTTGATATTTTAAGACTGAAATAATTAATATAAAATATAAGACATTCGAATGTGACTTTCCACCTCAGTTCTTTATAACTGTACAGCCAAAGTTAGTTTCTTGCCCCTAGAAAATGAGAAAAATTAGTATGTCTATCACATATAACAAAATTATTTTCTTAGAAACATGAAAGGAAAGCATGTGTTTAAGATGAAGTCTCTTTGCTGTGTCTCGATGGCAGTATTGAGGTGGGTATAGAAGTCTCATTTCTATAGTGTCCCCCAATGATTCAGTTTTTGAATTCAGAATTCCAACTAACTGGAATTTTCTAACACTAAATTCTAGAAATCTGAAAATACAAGCTTTGAAATGCATTTAGTACTTCCATTGGTGGTCACAGAAATCTTACTTTTCAAAGTCACTGTGGACCAACACCCAACCCAATACCATGATGCTTCTAAATATAATAGACACAATTAATTTTCATGAAATTCTTTAACTGTTCCAATACTTAAGAAAATAACATTTTCATTTCTTGAAACATTTTTATCTATCAATATTGTTTTTAAGAGAATAGAATAATGTAGCTACTAAGTAAATTTATTCTGAAAAACCAACAGATTCATCATTTAAAATGAAGCAGAATAAAATAGTTCATTGAGTACAGAATTTTGGGTATTATCTTGGAGGAAAAGGGAGAAGCTTTTAGATAGAGGTAGCAAAGCTGATGTCACTGTAGGAAAATCACTGGCTGGGACAGTTATGTTGCTTACTAAGCAAACAGATATGTGTAGCACTGCTGGCTTCTTTGTAAATAATAACTTAAAGAAAGCAAAATGAGGCTGGATCATTAACCCCTGGAGTAGGAGACTCACAGCAAGTCATTTTGCAATGCATGTCAAGTCCTGTAAACCTTGGGGTGTTGTCTTTTAAATGATGCCCTTGCTTTGCTTCTTTGCCTGTCATGGTTCATGAGTAGTTGAATTAATTAAAACCTGCGGATTTCTACCATGAGCATTCCACTAGGAAGTCAGTGTGTTATGCAACAAAGAACAGAGAAAATATTTTAGAATTTCATGTCATCTAATTAAAGTCTAGAGATCTGTTATACAGGTATACAGAGAATTAACACTTTTAATCCTTCTTGAGGGTAGATTTTTATGTTCCATGTTTTCAATTAGATTTACCTCAGCGAAAAGAGGTCATGGTTACACAGGTGTCTCCATATCGTCTGTAGGCGTTACATTCCAACATCTACCTAAACCACAAATAGTACTACATTTCAGATAGCACATACTGTAATGTCTCTTATTTTCCTAAACTTTAATAAAGTTTAAGTTGTAAATAAGACAAACAACTGAAACAATCTATTTATTAAAGGTTATTGTGCTCTCTACTATGTTATCAACATGGGTTTTCCACCAATTTCTCTCTTTGTTTATGTGACAGGATTTACTTCCTGTGGGTAATTGACACAGATATTTTAAATCTAACATTAATTTACTGTGTCAAGGTTACCTGATCACAAGTATGTGATGTTATGACATATATGTGACCCTCAGTATAGCTAAAAACATCTAGCTAGTGGAGGATAACTGCTGTTCTAGATAGATGGCGTGTTAATATTCTGGATAGCCCAGAGTAGGAAGGCACCACATTTTAATCACATTCTTCTGGATGACAGGTAATGTAGACATTACTAATCACTCTGTTCCCTTCCCAGCATTCTGTTCTCTTTTCCCTTTCTGTCTAAGTCCTGCCCTATCAAAAGGCCAAGGCAGTTTCTTTATTAACCAATACAAGCAACCCAAATACAGAAGGACCCTGAGATGAGAGCCGCCCGCGATGAAGCTCCCAGGTCAGACACGATGAATCTTTCCCGGTAAGCCACGACTCGTGGTGACACACAGATTATTAGAAATGGGTTAAACAAATATGTGAGAGTTAGCCAATAAGAGGCTAGAGCTAATGGGCCAGGCAGTATTTAAATGAATACAGTTTCCATGTAATTATTTCGGGTATAAGCTAGCCAGGCACCGGGAGCCGGGTGGCCGCAGGGACCAAAAGCAGGCCCACGCGCCTCTTGCAACACTGGGACGAATGTGTGAAGTTGGAGCCAAGAAGAGGCTGGGACCAACAAGCAAGTTGCCCCAGATAACTTGGGCTGCTTTATTTATACTGTTTTCATGAACAGTTTTCACTTTCTGTGTTTTTAAGAATAGTTACAAAAATTGTCAGTTTGTTCCTTGCTTCTTTCCATTTCTGTCTCCCAACTCTTCCACGAGTAGCTATCACCTTTTTGATCTATAACTCTACTTTTTAGAGGCATAAGCAATTTTGTAAGCTACAAAAGAGCTTTGTTAACAATGCACACCTACAGGTAGAAAAGTGTACCCAGTTGGCAGCATAGGCTGCTACAGTGTCACGCAGGGTGAGAGATTGAGTGATAGTTTTGTCTCTTGTGGCTGATATTTACAACTGGTAGGGTCTGGGTTCTCATGATCAACTCATCAGCCAAAGCTGGACCAGTCTGTTCTACATTCTTTACTACTCTATCTTCTCTGGGAATAGGACAGGTATTTCCATTTATCCTACAGGCAACATAACATGGAAACTTACTCTTAATAGTTGGCACTGTTTATTCCTTGTTTTTGTGTCTATCTCCCTTAACATTTTAGGGTATCGTTTCAGTGACCAGAAATGAAGGAACTGTGGGTTTCTGTGGTTCTGCTTCATTCTCTGTTCCTAGACTGCTTCCATTAACTACTGATCTCACCCACTTATTAACATATCTCAGACTCTTGTAGTTAAAATCATTCTTCCCAGAACAGTTTTGAAATTATGTATCTTTAAATTTCATGAGCTACTGTGATTCATTCAGGCCAGCAATATGACTAGCATAGTGAATGCAAGGACAGCATGTAGCAATACACTCCCAGGGTCATGCTGGAATCATGCAGCAAACTGTCCACTGGTCCTTGTCAAGTGGGTCAGGGCCTTCAGATACTTGACACAGGGGAGCCATTTGTGCTATTCTCAGCCCTCTTTCCCAAAGAAGTCACATGGCTCCTGCCAGGATACAGAACTCAAGAAGCATCAAGGGCAAGTAGAAACTCCATGAGATGTGAATGTATTCTAGCTGTCAGTGTAAGAGCTGAAAAGCCAGCATGGCTAGAGCCCCATGAGGAAACAGAAAAGCAGTAATGAGAAGGCACATGAATGTATGGACCTGGGGTTTACTTTGACTCAGAGGGAGTGTTTGAACTTGTTTATAGCTGTTTCTTATAGAACATATAAGACCTTGGCTCTTTCTCTTTTATTGCTAGTGTCAGCAGGCAGACTCAGTGAATGTTACAGGCTACATTTGCTTTAGGTCACCTGGTGTCTAAGGCTCTTGCCAGCCATTAATAGCCTGTTAGAAAAATACTACTTGCATGTCTGACATTTACCTATTTGTCCCCACAGAATGACTGTTGGTTTTATGTTATCACATTTATTTTCTAGATTTGATGTGCATATGGATTCATGACGAACTTTAAATAGTCTGACACATACTACTTGTGCATGTCTGTTTGATTGATGGGCTCAGTTTTGTGAAAAACCATCAATTATTCTGATGAACATTCATTATGTAGAAGTCTACATGAATACCATAGACATCAACTCATTGAGAAAGTTTATTGCATTCATGAAGAAAGTGACATATACGTGACTGGTGGATGAAAGAGACCCAAAACATTGAACGTTTCACTTAACTATGTGATGGTAATTTTACATGCTTTTCTCCGGCATATCTCCCTTACTCTTGTATTATTTCTTGATATCTTACATAATGCTAGGCTCTTTATATGGACATTATTATTATGAAGTTTTTAAGATACCACAAAGCATTCATTCCTTCATTGTTCAACCCTTCATTCTATTTCCCATCTATTGACCAAAGTAGAAGCAGAAAATATTGTGAAACTTTGTTCTTTCTAAATACAAGATATATTGAAAATTATCAGAACTATTTTGTCTTTATTTTTACGTATCTTAGCAGTAATTGGCCAAGTATTAGTTCAATATATTAAAGATATCTATGTCAACTATTCAGTAAATTTTAAAAACTATTTAAATATTCATGATGAATTCATAACAATTCATAAATGATCTAAAACATTAGCAACAAAAACTAATAAAACTTCATATAACTTAAAAAATAGATCAAATAAGAAAAATAAAGTTTTAACATAACATCTGCATCAAATTGGAATCAATATTAACAATGGATTGACTAGGCTGCTATAAGAGACAATATTTAATTTATCATGTAGAACATGACACTACTCCCAGCCAACTGGAATACCCTCAGTTAGTTCTGAACACGAAGACAGTTATAATAAGAGCATAATAAGTGAAAAGGGAAATTCTTTTGAATAGAAATGGATATCGTACTTACAGACTGGCATTTTTGTTCATGTACTGTAAAACAACTTTGATATGGATTTACAACTTCTTAATCTATGTCCTAAGGGTGATTCTAATAATTTTATAGGGAGCTGCCAAAAATTAGTTATTGTTCTGTTAATCATTGCTAATAAGAACAGAGAATTTTTGCAGATGTCCCAGGAAAATTATTCTAATTAGGAATGTCTGAATTTGTGCATCTCCTTAGAGATTAATTTACTCATCATAATCAGTTAATCACTTTTCTTTAGATAATTAGATACCTTCTGGTGGAGACGCAGGCCCTTTCTTCTCTTAGAATATAGAAGACACTTTAAGCTGACAAAACTGAAACTGGGCAGTGAGCTGAAGACCTCCTTCACATGCAGCATTCCTAATTGCATGCTGATTAGTGATGGACCCATCATTGTCCAAGTAAGGCAGGTTTCAAGAAACACTTAGAAATATTTCTAGAATTGATTTTGAATAAGCTTGGTAGACTTATGGGTAGAAATATTTTTTATTTTATGAATTATTCAGTAACTCACACTGTAGAGATATATTTCATAATAGGATCAGCCTTTTTCTACTTTCCACTTGTAAACCAGTAAGCTAGATTCTTTCCAATTACTGTGTAAGAGAAATCAACATTACTGCACATTTCAAGTTCCTAAATAGACAAAGAATGTAAGAAGAGCATCATACCAATAAAAGGTAGATGAATTCACTCAGTAGAGCAATGTATAGCTAAAGAATGAGAATAAGTGGTAATGATAGAACTCACTTAAGAAAACACACACACACACACACACACACACACACGTATAAATATAATCATGTGGAGCTGGAGTCAGTGCCATGTAATTTCAACATCTTTTCCATAAATTGCACCACTATAAAAAAATCCACATTCACCATAATCATAATACTATTAAAATATGTATGTCAGTGAACAACATTAAATTAACCAAACCCAAAATAAATGCTGAAAGAAAAAGGAAATAATTTTAATAATATTAATAGGCATTGAGCATATATAAGTTAACAGAATTATGTTATTCAAACATAATAATACCTGATAATTTCCATCAATATATGATTGCCAGAAGTATACCATCAAAATATTGAAATACTTTATCTTATAAGTTTTGAAAGGAATCAGGACCAATTTTTCACTGCATTTTCAGATGATTTCTTAGTTTTAGAGTAGAGTAAAATCGCAGTATAAAAGAGATTACATTTTAAAATCTCTCTCTTTACATATATATGACAATGCTAGGGCCGTCAGTAATCAGTATGCAATCAGGAATGCTGCATGTTACAAAGGTCTTCAGCTCACAACCTGGTTCCACTTTGTCAACTAAAAGAGCCTTCTGTATTCTAAAAATGGAAAGGTTCTTTGTCTCTTTGTCTTCACCAGAAAGTATACACACACACACAATATATGTGTACATATATGGGTCTTCCAAAATTAGGTCTGTCCTGTTAATTATTAATAATAATAATTATTCATAATAGCAATCCTTATATTTTCCCATGATTCCCTGTTAAACAAACTATTAATAAATATCATGAGTCAAAATTATATTCTAAGTAAGTCTGTTGCTGTTCAAACAGGGTCATACACAGCTTAATCTGGGCTCCAAGCTCTAATTATTAAAAAAAAAAGAAAAGAAAAACAAAAAATAAAGAAACAAGCAATAAATCTCTCAGGGGCTGAGGAGACAGAAAGTGCTTAGTTGTTAAGAACTGGTTGGTCTTACAAACAACCCGGGTTTAGTTCCCAGCACTCACATGACACCTTGAAACTGTCCATAGCTCCAGTTCCGGAAATTCAATGTTCTTCTATGCAGTCTGCAGGTACCATGTTCATACATGGTGCACATACTTACATATAGACAAAATTCTCATACATATAAAATAAAAATAAGTTTAAAATGTTAGGTGATGAATACATATTTTGAGATTCTTGAGAAAAGTAAGAGACATTGAGCTCAAATCATAAATCCCTTTCCTCCAAATGCGCTGATCTCCTAATAGAGAAGAAATAATGCTGATGGCCGCGCTAGTGGCATTTACTCTACAGTGATCATTGAGCTTTATGTGTACTTTATGTACTGTATTTGGTCTTTACAACAACTCATTGAAATTACTTAATTTTATAGATCAGGGAACTGAATCTAACAGCATTTAATTAGGGTTGGATCCTGGACAAGAAATCATCTTTCCTCCTTCCTAGGCCTGCCCTGTTAGATACTAAGTGAGAATGTCCTAGGCCTATCCTGTTAGCTATTAGCTGAGATTGCTTTCCACAAAGGGACAGGAAGAGATTACTTTTTCTAATAAGAAAAGCCTGAGGCATATACCTAGAAATTTTATAGAACACCTAGAATTGCAATTATAAAACTAAATCAAAGAAAAAACCAAATGAGAAGCACAATGCTGGAAATTAGAGCAGGGAGGAAAAACGTTTTTGGATTTTCTCCCTCATACACTAATAAGAAGAGATAAGACAGACCATATGTCTTACACTAAGATTCATTACCCCTATGACTCCTGACTTCTAAAGAGTCTTTGTTTTTGTGAGAAAAATCAGCAGTAGTCTTAACTAGGAGTACAGGTCAGCAAACTTATGAATGGGACATTTTAATGGACAAAGTTGATCCTGGCTCAGAGAAAATGCAGTAGAAATCCTGCCTGTCATAAAACTGATGGCAAGATAACTCATCTTACTCAGAGGATGGAATAACCTCAAACGAAGGATCTAACACTCACCTAAAGTGATAAATGGTCAACTTAAACCAGAACTCAATCTTAATATAGCAGTAAAACACAGTTCATTGCTTCAATGAACCTTTGCTGTTTGTCCCTCAACATGCATTTCCTCTTCTGGACCTGGACACAGATTGATGTGAGGGGGTAGAGAATCAAGACTGTTAACCGTTTTCACATTGGACTATAGTCTTGAAAAATCACAATTTAAGATAAGTCTCAGAACATGAGAATGTTAACTGGAATCATGAGTTGAAATATTACCTCCAGAAGCCACAGTCAGTCCTGATGTTTGTAAAAAGTTTTAGGAAAATTATTATTGCTTTTCCATAGATTCCAACCAGCAACTACATAATTTCTAGAGCTATTGGCAACCATTCAGGAACCAGGGGAAGGCATAAGCTGTCAAAGAGGAAACCATCTGTCCTAAGAATCCCTAACTGCACTGAAGGCTTTCTCCTTACGAATTCTTCATGGGGTCAGCCAACTCTCTCCCTCTCTGTGTTATTTTACACTTGGCTATATGTTAATGTTAACATTTAATACAGAACTGTAGATAAGGCATAACATTGTCAATGATTGTTTATCTTGTTTTCAAACACTTGTACTTGTGAGCCATTATTTAAGGATTTCTACTCCTCTCCCTTCTTCTTCCCCTCTCCTCTCCTCCCTTCTCCTTCCATTTCCTCATCTCCTTTTCTTACATTTATCTATCCATCATTTCAGTTGTTAATTTCTCAGATAGTTACTTTGTACCGAGATTCACTGTGGCTTTATTTTGTGTGATGTAGAGGTCACAAAGATTTCTGGGGCTTCGGTTATGGTCATGAATGAGGTAAACATGCCCATTATGTGATCTTACTGGCACAAGAAGTCCAGGGGGGAAACCAAGGGAGATTTAATAAATAGAAGCAGGAATACTCTGATATTGTAATGGACTTTAAGAATCATAGTTACGTTTTAAGGATGTAGGAAAAATTGTTCAGGCAAAGAAAGTGGCAGGAAACAATGGCATGTGACATAAATTTTGATCTGTTGGAAGGAAAACAAAGGTTCCACTTGGGCTACACACTTTGGTTAGAATATTATGTCAAGCTAAATCATCTGCATTATAAACCACCCAGTAACAGCCTGATTTACTCTCCCCACATCTGGCAGCTGTCCATGAAGAAGGTTCAAGGTGAAAAAAAAAAACAAAAGAAAGAAGGAAAGAAAAAGAGAAAGGAAGCATTCTTAGGCTTACTGCTTAGAAGTCTTTTGCCTTGGCAACAATTTTGCAATGTGTGCAGATTATCATTACTTTATCCCACAGAGGACAAATTTTGGAGGATCCCAACTTTGAACTCTTAAAATAGTTGTTGCCTGACTTCTTGGCAAGAATTTCTGCTTTGTGCGTTCAACTCATAAGAAAAGACAGCAGGAAACACTGAGTCATCATGATGGCCATGGGAAGAGTTAGGAGGTTTGGAAGTAATTTAAGGTTAACCCACAAGAAGCAACCTAGCATGAAATGTCACAAAGCAGTATTATTAAAATTGCATTTTTGTTTCCTGGTCACAAGGAGAGAACATGTGTAGTATTGTGCCAGGGGGGATTCTTAGGTTAGGAGTAATGGAGATAGAGCAAAAGGCCCACAAGGAGCTTTGGACTAGATGCCTAGAAATCAGCGAGGCTGAGTTTGGTGTGAGACAGAATTTAATGTGCGCCTGTCTTTGTGTCTGTGTGTGTATTGATAGGTGTGTGAGTTTAAGTGCACATATGTAGAATCTGAGACCAATCTCAAATGTCATCTCTGGAAATACTGTTTAGCTTTTTCTCAAAATGGGACTACATGAAAATTTCCACCTTCTTTGGTAATAATTCCATTGAGATTGTTCATGTCTTAATCTTGATTATATAGCCATTTCTGGTAAGACTGACTCTTTTACCAGACTTCTTGGTATTCTGACTCTTACAGTCTTTCTGTTTCCTCTTTCTTAATTTTCCCTGGGCCATAGATGCTAGAGCTGTGGTATAGATGTTTTGGCAGGGGCTGGGCTTCCCAAGACATTGAGTTACGCATTTTGTATAAACTTGAGAGTCATGAGTATGAGAGGGATATAAGAGAGATAAATACAGGCAAAGTAATGTAATTACAATTCAATAGAAACATTTAAAAACAAAAAAGACAGAGTTTGTGTCTGTTTTATGAAGAGTCTCTCAATGGGTTAGAGCCTACCAATTAGTCTTGCCTGACTTTCATTTAGCATACACCACAATCCTAAGAACACAAGTTACAGATGGGGTCTGGGCTTCTGAATCTTTTCATGGTATCCTGAGATCCTTACGTTTGCAAGAAATAAATTTATCTGTTGAGCTTACCCCCAGCTGGTGACGTAGAATCTAAAAGCTGTCTGAGGCTTATGCTTGCCTTATGATTGAACACACTCATTGTTGCTATGGCCCTCATAATTGCTAACTGTCACAAAGTAAAATGAAATTCCTATGACTAGTACTTAAAAGTTCATTTCCTTCTTAAAGCACAAAGCTTTGTCATTGCAGATAGTCTTATAGGATAGCATTATTCCATTAGAGTACCAACAAATACTTTGAATAGTACATAACTCATTTTTGTGGAGATACCTATGTTTTAGATATATCGATAGTCTTGGTGTTTATAACCCTCCAGTACTATTGGGTTAACTCTCCTCTCTCTCTCTCTCTCTCTCTCTCTCTCTCTCTCTCTCTCTCTCTCTCTCTCTCTCCCTCTCATGTTCTTGTGTATATGTTCCCTCTATGTAAGGGCTGAAATAGTTTAATTTGTCATCCTTTTTTAAGAACAGATGTAAAGTACTTTTAGGTTTTTAGCATCTCATTTCCACCAATTCAAATCTCCTTAGACATAAGAAGCAAAGGGACAGCATAAATAAGCCATTCCTGGAAATTTCAGAATGGAAGTCTAATAGAAACACAGTAATCATTATCATCATTTCAACCACATAAATTATACATAGGTGACAACAACCACTTTTAAACTTGTTTCTTTTTTAAAAATGATAGATTACAGCTATAAAAATAATGGGCTGTATAAAATTGAAATATGATTATTGTTGCTTGTTAAACAAATTTAAAACATTGATAGCTAGTACAAATTTTGTTATAAGTGCTTGGCATAATGACAGCCCTAGAATGGACACTCAACAAATGTTGAATGAATTGAATTAACATGGTAATAAAGTGAAATAAATGGTTGAATGATTATCATTTTGTCTGCACTTGGCATGCCTGGCAATCAAGCCTTAAAGTT
>PVIU01020746.1:0-33261 GCA_004026605.1 Ondatra zibethicus | reverse complement strand
TCTCCTCCTTCTTCTTCTTCTTTCTTGCTGATAGAAAGTGTTTACTAGTTGGCTGGTACCTACACTTTCAGGATCCCAGTGTAGCATCATGCCTTCCTCAGGCTGAGCTTTCAAGCACAAGAACCATGTTCTGGGTTGACACATGTCAGTCAACAAGAACAGTTAGCCAGAAGCAGAACTACAGAAGTCAAAAAGCAAGGTTAGTACATTGAGAGACTTTCCCAGAACTATAGACTTTGATGGACTGGGTCGTTGTTTTAGGCAGGTGGTACAATCTATGTGCTAAGTTTCATCTGAATGGTTCTTTTATCATGGAGTCAATTGTGCTAAGGTCTGGGGTACCGTTATAGAGTGAGATCATTTACCCCACTAGAGTTCACACAGTAGGGTTTAGTAAGGTACATGCCCAAAGAAACAAAAGTACTGACCCTACAGGGATGATCAGAAATAAACAATAGGTAACAGAAGCCACAGGCATCTACCAACCTGGTGGGTGACTCTGTTCTATTGCTTCACTGCCTCACTACTGGCACTGAACACTAACATGTGAAGTGGACATTAGGAGGACTCCTATAGCAGAAGCAAAACCAACATATGGCCTACAACACTAGAATTTCTCAGGCTGAGTGGAGACCTGCCCTCAGTTCCATGATCAAGAACCCTTTATGACAGTAAGGAGTCCTTCCCCTCAATCTCATTCTACAGCTGCTCACTCACACTTCATATATAATCTCTTGAGCCCCAGACAATACTGCTCTTGCCATCCCTTCTCTCAAAAGGGTCCCTGGAACACCCCTGTGTACTCCGGCCCAGCAGATTGCTGCACTGGGCCCTGGAGAAGGCTACAGGGCTAGCTAGGGCTAAGTGCAAACTGTTCTAAGTCTCCCAAACTGAGCAAAACAGCAGCAGAGGAAGGCTAACTGTCTTTTTTAATGGGCTAACGTGTTACTGCTGTTTCCAAAACTCATCTATTAAAATGAAGAGTTGACTGGGAGGAAACACACACTTATAAAGTCATAGTTGATAAACAGAAAATCCATTTATGTTATTATACACTTAGAAGATGAGCCCTGACCTGCTGAGCAGAGACAAGTAATTGTAAAGAAACCGGCTCCTAATGGAGGCCAGCACAGGCTCCAACACCATCCCGGCACTTACAGGGCCTCCTCATGGCTCCGGAACGTGTAATAAGGTGCACTTGCCTGATTTATTTAATAAAAGTAATTCCTGCTCATTATTCCTCTTATTATCATTGGTGGAGATAATGACAGGATGTTTGAACATGTTGCTTTTGCTCTGGGATTGGCCAGGGGGGTTAGTTTTTACTCTACTGTTGGTGAGTCATCTAATGGTGAAGACCAGAGAACGAACCGCTGTAAGTGTGGGGTGGACGGGAACAGTGTCCCCTGGACAGGGAGTGGGGCGTCAGGGCTACAGGCATGTCCCATGACATCAGTGTCGTGCCTCAGCAGCATAGCCTTCTTGGGTCCCCAGAGTGTGGGCCAGAAAGCATAGATGGATCATGCATGCTCCCACACAGGTTACCACCTGTGCTACTGAACTTGTCACTGGCATTGCAAAGTTCCCAGACAGCCTCCTTCTGTGCCATGTAGGCTCCATGGTGGCTTCTTCACTAGATTTTGAAGATACCAGCTGACAGACCCAGCCACAACAAACAGAGAGGCCAAATTTCTTATTTAGGGCATTGCCATAGAGAGAGGCAAAGGTGGCAAGACCGTCGGATGCCTTCTCTGTAGGAACACAGATTTGAGCTTTCTTGATCTAAGCACTGTAACCAGAGATAGGGAAGTAGCTTGGTGGTAGAGCATTAGGCTAGCACTGTACAAGGCTCTGGGCTCCATTCTTAGCATCAGCTGAATGAATGAATGATTGATCCCACAGTACCCAAGAATGGACAGTGGACCCTCTCACCTGACACACATCTCCTCACCTGACACACATCTCCTCACTTGGCACACATCTCCTCACCTGACACACATCTCCTCGCTTCTCTGATAGGACACCTGTGCAAATGTCCTCATCTTGAACAAAAGGGGCCCAGCACTCGACTGGGTTGGAGAAAAGTAGACTCTACCATTGGCCTGGTTTTGCAACTCAAGCTGGTACTAGGGATGAGCCCTGTGGGTCACGTTTTTCTCAGCTGTAGGGGTGTGCACACTGATACCAAGCACACAGTTGTGTGAAGACAGGCTAGTGCAGAGTTTTGTGTTAAGCCATTAACACACACCACATGTTTACTATAGATGGTGGCTGCCTTCGTGCCGCACGGGGCCACACCTGCAGCTGCTGAGTTTCTCAGTACTGTTCCAATGGGGTGGGCACTAAGGCTCGCAATACTCCTGAGACATTCTCCTTTCCACGTTCAACTATTGTCAGCATTGAAGTGGCAGTGCACATCTTTAGTCCAAAACTCAAGAGGCACAGGCAGGCTGGTGGACCAGCCTGGTGAACACAGCAAGTTCTTGTCTCTAAAAGTTGTGCATTGGAATATTCTTGTTTATTTCCTTCCAAGGAACGTAAAGATTGGTTTCCCCTAAAATATAATTTTACTAGTGTAAAACGATATCCCACAAAGTCTGGTCATTAATTTATTACAGGGTGCAAAGGAAAAACACACTTGTGAATAAAAAACAAGGTAGATGTTACTGCTGATCCAGCGGCCACTGTCCTGCTGTTCTGCCCAAAGGCAGTGAGGACCAACCACAAGGCTTGCTCCTGCTCTGACCACCCAAGAGAGAGAGAGTGCACAGCAGGCAACCCTTCTCCTCAGTTTTATCCAGTCACACATCCAGCCATTGGCTAAATGGATCAAGCTACAAAACATTTCCCCTTTTTTTCTAATTAGGAAGGTTCTAATTCTAACATAAAAGTATATACACTAAGAACAACTATTAAGCATTGTCCAGAAGAAAGAAAAGGAAATAACAAATGATACTACAACCAACAAGAACAACATCAAGCAAGAAACACATTCTAAATGTCCATACCATAGATAATTTCCAAATAGGAGATTACTTCAATAGCTGTTCTATCCTGAAGAGTCTACGTCTTGTACCTAATAAGCCCTTAGATAAAATATGAGAGAATTGTAAATATAACTATCTGGCCTTCAACCCCATCAAAGACCCGAGAAGGAAAGTAATATTGTCTGAGTAGGTATGAAGTACAACAAGCAAGTGACTTCCAAAAAAGGTAAGAAATGACAGAAACAGCTGGCTGCCTGGAGAAATGCAAAGTTTCTCTGCAATGTTGGGTCATGCAACTTTGGCTAGGCCTAGAATATCTGACAGACCATTTTCAGAAACAGGAAATTTTGAAAGGCTGTCCTACCCTGTCTTGGCAAGGTTCAGCAGTTGCTTTGTCTTGAGTCCTGCTTATCCAGAATGGACAGCATGCTTACTGTCAGCAGTTGAGGCAAGTGCAGTTCTTTGCCCAATAGGTCAGCTTTGCCAAGAAGAAAACAAGCTGCATATGGAGTGTCTTCAGTGCCCATCATTCTCTTGGGAGTAGATCAGTGCTGTCAGGAGCAGTAGTGTTTCATGTCAACAGGATTCTTAGTTACTCAAACATTTAAATGCCATATTCTGCAGGTCTTTGAAGCATTTGAAGATTGCCTAGCAATATGGAGTACATCTTTGTGCATCTAGAAAACCTAACATAACTGGGTGACTATTAACCTGTAGTTCTTAATAACCTATATAGCTTAAAGACTGAAGCTTCACATTATAAAAATAAAAAATCTATAAACAGATGTTCAGTATAAGGACAATGACCTCAAAATTGTGACAATATATAAAAATATCTTAACCAGAGGTTGAAATGTATAGTGCAATATGACAAAAGTAACCTTAATTTGCACCAATATACAAAATATCCTAAAGCACTTATAAACCCCTCCATAACCTCATACAGTGTTACCATGTGCACCACTGAGTAGTACTGCCATTATCATCAATTTGTCCTCGAGGAAACTGACATTTTGAAAAGCTCCAAGATCATGACACTCTGTAGCTGGTATCTTGGTAGTTCCCATGTGTTGAGAGACTTGGTGCCCCAGTGAGGTATTGTTGGGAGATGGGAAAACAAGAGGTGAAGTCTGGTAGAGGGATTTTAGGTCATTGGGGGGGTGTCCTTGGAAGGTTGAAGGATCCTTCAAGCCCTTTCTATCTTTTATTCCTTGATTCTGTACCTGGTGAGGTTTGTTCTGTCACATATACCCACTTTATGTGCTGCCTCGCCAGTCATGGAACCTTTAAGACCATGACCCCAAATCTCTCCTTTCTCTCTATGAGTTGATAATCTCGGCTATTGATCATAGTGATGGGAAGCTGTCTGATTTGGCCTAGTTAGTTTTTGTTTGTTGTTGTTATTTTCGAGACAGGTTTCCTTGTGTAGTTCTGGCTGCCCAGAACTAGATCTATAGACCAAGTTGGCCTTGAACTCACAGAGATCTGCCTTCCTTGGCCTCCCAAGTGCTGGGATTAAATGCATGTATCACTCCTACCTGGCTTAGTTTTTATTGTCAACTTGACACCACCTAAAGTCACCTGGGAAAAGGGAACCTTCAGTGAAGAATTGCTTCAATTAGACTGACATATTGTTATACCTATGGTGCACTATTTTGATTGATGATTGACATGGGAGGGCCCAGGCCATTGTGGGCAGCACCATACTCAGGTAAGTGGGTCAGGGGTACACAAGAAAGCTAGCTGAGGGGCTGGAGAGTTGACTCAGTAGTTCAGGCCATGTGTTGCTCTTGCAGACAACCCAGGGTGCATTCCTAGTACCCATGAAGGGGCTCACAATGATCCTCATCTAATTTTTAAAAATTTAAAAACTACATTTTATTCACAACTATCCTTAACTCAAGTTCTAGGGGATCCAACACCCTCTTCTGACATCTGCAGGCATGAAAACTAGAACATTGGCTAATGCATGATGGCATTAAGTAGAACCCAGGTCACTGTGACTTCACATAATGCCATTGTTGCTGTTATTGTGTTGATACTGTAGCCCAAGATCACCTGTGTAGTGAGATATTTGTACTCTGTGTGAAGATGTGTCATTGTGATTGGTTTAATAAAGAACTGAATGGCCAATAGCTAAGCAGGAAGAGGTTAGACAAGACTTATGGGGTCATGGAGGACTCCTGGAAAAAGCAAGGCAGAGTAGCCATGGAGTGGAAACAGGAGGTGCAAAATGAGAGTGAGGTAAAATGTCACGTGATAGAACATAGATTAATAAAAATATGGGTCAATTTGAGTTATAAGAGCTAGTGGGACAAGTCTAAGTGAAGACTGAGCTTTCATAATTTATGAAAGTCTCTGTGTCATTTGTATTTGTGAGCGGTGGCCCCAAAGGAAAGTCTGATTACAGACCTGAAATTTGTTATGTAGTCCAGGCTAGCCTCAAACTTAAAATGGTTCTACTAAGCCTTCAAAGCACTGGTGTTACAGGCATGAGCCACACATCCAGCTTTCAGATGCTGTTCTATCCTGAGATTTCCTGAACATGTAAAGAGTGTGTGAGGATTTTGATCCAAGCCTCCCTTCTCCAGCCCCACAGTCCTCACTCGCTGCCCCTGCTGCTTTCTTAGTCCAGTCATTTCTAGTGCTCAGGGTCTTGCTCACAGTTGTTCCTTCCTCACTTCACACCTTCCTTTCAGGCCTCAAGGGATCCTTGGTCATCAACTTTATGGTTGGTGTCACTACCTATATGGTCATGATACTTCTGAAGGCCAGAGATGGGAGCCTTGCATTTATAGGTTTCTATTTTATCGCCTGACTTTAAAACTCAACCACCCACAGAAGATAATCCAAGGTTTACAAGCCCTGAAGCTTATGCAGTTGGGAGACCATGTACAGAAAGAGAGAACATGGGTAAGTGAAGTGAGGGCTGGGGAAAGCCCAAGGAAGCGAGAGACCTTCCGTTTCATGCCTTCACAGCAGAAGGATGAAGCTGGGAATACCTCTCTGTGCATATGAAGATCCAAGCCTAGCTCAGCAGGTCCATCTGCGCTGGCTGTGGGGTATTCCTTTATAGCTCAGCTCCTTGGCTCTCAGGCCTTAGAGTTACGGAGCCTTGTCTCCTCTGTCCACTTCAACTCCTCCCTGCTTAATGGCTTTTGGTTTAACTTGTACTTCTTTCGGCGCTGGAGTCTTGGGGATGGAAAACCCATCCCTAAGTCTATACCGGGCACACACTTTTCCACTGAGGTACACCCCCTAGTCTAGGAACCCAGCTTTCTGTTTCATGACAGAACCCCCACTGAGCCCAACCCGTTGCTGTGTTAGTAAATATTTTATGGAGGAATAGATGCTTGAACAAATGAATGAATGAACAGCGCCTATTCAATTGCCGCTTGTGGAATTTATGGAGAAAACTTAATGATCTTTATAATGACCATTTATTGGGTGCCTGTTATGATATGGTCCACCCTCGTGCATCTCTTGCAAGGTGGGTGTCATTATCTCTAATTGAGGACACTGAGGCTCTTGATGGTTAAGTCATTTACCCAAGGTCAAGTAGTCAATCAGGGGCAGGGCTAGATCCATTCCGTCTCCCTTCAAACTCCATCTTAGAGACAGAACAGGACCCCCCCCCCATTCGGGGACGTGCAGGCTGTACCTGCTCTCTGTGTCCCTCAACTGTGAGTGAGGAGGTGCAGAGAGTCCCTACCTGCCTCCACAGGTCTCCCCTCTGCTTCCCCGGTTCCCAAGGAACTTTGAACACGCCCTGTCCGTGCAACTCACTAGCCAGATGGACACGGACACTGAGCAAAGTCCTTTCAATGGGTCTGCAGTGGACAGTAGGATTAGCCAAAAGTCAGCTTGGTAAAATAGAATAAGCTAGCTGAAGGATATGGAGTGTTGATGGTAACGCTTAGGAAGCCTGCCTGGGCTGGAGCAGAGGGAGGAGGCCCCTCAGATGCCTTCGCTTTCTCCCAGACACTGTTACAGATAGGGAGAAGAATGATGCCCTTTGTGGTCTCTTTGGACCAACAAGACTCTGTGATCATAGAGGAATGTGAGGATGGATGCCAGCTTCCCACCGAGGGCGCGTAATGACAAAGTCTCTCTTGGGCAATTTTTAGTTGATGAAAATATGATGGTGCTTTCAAGAGGTTTCAAGAGCCTGGGGCCAAAGATGCCTTGATAACAGATGGAGAGGTGCTCATAGGCTCACACCTCCCTATCTCCTTCAAGTCTTGGCCCTTTTGAGCCAAGACAAGGCTATCAGAGCAATTCCCATTTTACAGAGGGAAAGCTGGAGGCTGGGATCCTGGAGACTAAGAATTCAGGGTTTATTTTCTACTTGGCTTGATATGGGATCTCCCTGAGTATAAGAAGTGTCGAGAAGGCAGTCACGTAGAATCTACCCTCTTGCACTGTAATTCAATTAAGAGAACTGGGTTTTACAGAATGTTGAAAGAGCAGCACTCAGCCTGCTTCCCGTTTCCAAGTCCCATTCTCAAGTCCTTGAATTCTGAGGCCCAAAGACAGTTGAATCAATATGGTGACACCACTTCCAACCTGGGAAGAGCAGCAAGATCAAAAAAGTCTTCTGCTTAGGCTAGGCTAGGCAGAGACTCTATATACTACAGAGGCTATGGTTCTGAATTCCAGGGTCTAGAATTCTTCAAGTCAAGCTGCCCTTAGAAGCTAGGCTTGGAGCACAGACATAAATGCACTTTAAGTTTCCTTTGACACAGGTGGGGAGCAGGTGGGTAGGGAATACTTGCCCCTTTGCTCAGATTCTGCAATGCACACTTAAGAGGCAATTACCATCACATAGCAAGGGTGCTGAGGGCCTTGTTTCTGAACAACTGATCCAATGGACCACACCATCCATGGCTCCACAGACAGGCAGAAATCTAGGCTTCTGAGAATCACATGTCTGACCCCTAATAAAGAGAGGACCAGGATACCTAAGGACTCTGGCTAATTCCAGCTCATTTCTTACCCATTATACTCTTAGCCACATCCTCTTGTGCCCTCCCACTCTTAATATTTTTTCTCCCAAGAAAGGGTTTCTCTGTGTAGCCCTGGCTGCCCTGGAACTCACTCTGTAGATCAGGCTGGTCTCGAATTCAGAGGATCCCCTGCGTCTGCCTCCTAATGCTGGGATTAAAAGCATGTGCCGCCACCACCCAGCTGCCCTCCATACTCTTAAGGAGACTTTTCTGAACTCTGTGAAAGATCTCAAACATCTGCAGGTTCTGCAGCTTTGACCAGGATCGGTTTAGCTTCTTAAGGCTAGAAAGTCTTTGCGCATCCTTAGATTCATTCCTTTGCCTCTGAGTGGCCACATCTGGAGCCCTTCAGGTCACTCAGCTACCTTCTTGTTTCTATATTCACACATGAAAGGTCATGTGAATCCTTCATAGTCAAACCAACTAACCATTTCCAGGTTTCCTCACATCCCATGGTAGCTTGAAGCCCACACAAGTAGTGGCTTAGTGACTCACATTTTCTACCCTGGTTTAGAAGGCTCAAAAAGCTCAGTCCTTTTGACTTAAGATGGGTCACGTCGCCTGATCCCTTGGAGAACTACCTCCTCCAAGTTCATCAGCCCTGATTGTATGTTCTGTTCAACTTCTCTGAGCACACGGTTCATCCTTCCCAATGACATCCACCTGAGGGAAGAAGGACAGGCCTTAGTCCTTAGCCCCTCTCTCACGACGCCTGCCACCAAGCCCAGGAAACAATGACAATCCTAACAGCTCAGTTAGGAGTGCCTACTCTGGTCCAGACACTATCAAAGGAATCTTAGATACATTAGTTGATTGGCAACAATCCAAGACGGCAGGGTCATCACCCAGGTCTGACTCTGACTTCATATAACACCATGCCAACTCTCCCTCTTAGGCATGCTCGTGATTCCTCTGACATTGTTTGATGCAGCCAAGGGGCTTCGTCAGCATCAATGAGATGCTTGTACCACATTTTCTGAACATTTAGCTTCTGAGACTGTGAATTGAACAAACTACTTCTTCCTTTATACAGATCCGACCTCGGGTATTTTCTGCAGGAACAGAAAACAGACGGGTGTGTGAACATTTTCAAAATGGGCGGGTGTGACCATTTATACACCCTAAGCAACAGATGTGTGGTCCTATACTCATTGGGATTTCATTTAGTGAGGTTTTGTTGTTGGAGGCCAATTTATTGGCTGAGGTTGCTTGTTCATTCCCAGCTGCCTAGACTCAAAATAATCACACAGAAACTACATTATTTGCGATACTGTTTGGCCAATAGTTTAAGTGTATTTCTGGCTAACTCATATCTTAAATTAACCCATTTTTATTAATCTGTGTATAGTCATGTGGCTGTGGCTTACTGTGGCCACTGGCCAAAACAGCTTTATTCATTAACTTTTACTGAAGCAACAAATATACAAAAGGACTTTCCACACCAAGGTATTTTGAATTATTATTTATGTGTACTTGTTTTGCCTACGTGTGGATTCCTATGGGTATGCCTGAAGAGGCCCAAAGATGGTGTCAGACACCCTGGAACTGGAATTATAGATGGTTTGTAAGCCACCATATGGGTTGCTGGGAATTGAACCTAGGTCCTCTGGAAGATAAGCCAGTGATTTTAACCACTGAGCCATCTCTCCAGTCCCTTAGTCAGATTTTGGAATCTGTCAGTTGACTGGATGCAAGATCTCCAGTGAACCCGGGCATCTCTGTGTGTGGATGCTGGCCAGGTCTTATTCCTACTTTTCTGTAGGTTCATCGTGTTGCTTTTTTTTAACTGAATAGTGGGAATGGCACATTTTTCAAGTCAATTTGTTGACAGCTACTGCTCCAGCTTCCGTAAAGAATCATGTAATGCTCTTTAATATCTCCAGGGTTAGCATTTTGTGTATGTGGTCCTGGGAACTGAACCCATGGCCTTACATGTGCAAGAGAGGCAACCTGCAAGCTATGTCTCCAGCTCTGAGAAACATTTCCCTGCAAATTTGGAGTTTTCTTTTTACGTGTGTGTGTGTGTGTGTGTGTGTGTGTGTGTGTGTGTGTGTGTATAAGATCAAATGTGAGTATGCATGCTCATGTGTGTAAAAGTGCATGTAATGTGTGTATATATGCACACGGAGGCCAGAGATCAACCTCAGGCATTTCTCCTAAAATGCCATCATCTTGTCTTTTGAGAGTCTCATTCCTAGTCTGGAACTCACCTACTAGGGCTCAGCTGGCTGGCCATTGAGCCCCAGGAATCCTATAGTCTCCTCATGCTTGGTGCTGGAATTGCAAGCCCACACCACCACACCCAGCTATTGAATAGATTCTGGAGATGGAACTCACACTTTCATGCGTGTGTGGAAAGCACTTTCTCAGCTGAGCCAGCCCCCAAATGTTGTTTTTTTTTTTCTTTTTGGTTTTCTAGATATATAGAAGTTTATTTCAGTTAGATAGGTATTCTTCAAATCTTTTTTAAATTGATTTTTATGGAGCTCTACATTTTTATATGCTCCCCTCCCTGCCTCTCCCCTCCCCTTCAACCCTCTCCCAAGGTCCCCATGCTCCAAGTTTACTCAGGGATCTTGTCTTTTTCTGCTTCCCATGTAGATTAGATCCATGTATGTCTCTCTTAGAGTCCTTATTGTTGTCTAGGTTCTCTGGGATTGTGATTTGTGGGCTGTTTTTCTTTGCTTTGTGTTTAAAAACCACTTATGAGTGAGTACATATGATAATTGTCTTTCTAGGTCTGGGTTACCTCACTCCAAATAATGTTTTCTAGATCCATCCATTTGCCTGCAAGTTTCAAGATGTTCTTATTTTTTTCTGCCGTGTAGTACTCCATTGTGTAAATGTGCCACATTTTCCTTATCCACTCTCCGGTCGAGGGGCATTTAGGTTGCTTCCAGGTTCTGGCTATGACAAACAATGCTGCTATGAACGTAGTTGAGCACATGGCCTTGTGGCACAGTTGAGCATCCTTTGGATATATACCCAAAAGTGGTATTGCTGCATCTTGAGGAAGGTTGTTCCCTAATTTTCTGAGAAATCACCATACTGATATCCAAAGGGGCTGTACCCCACATCCTCTCCAGCACAAGTTGTCATCAGTGTTTTTGATCTTGGCCATTCTTATAGGTGTAAGATGGAATCTCAGAGTTGTTTTGATTTGCATTTCTCTGATGGCTAAGGATATTAAACATTTCCTTAAGTGTCTTTCAGCCACTTTAGAGTTCTCTGTTTAGGTCTGTACTCCATTTTTTTATTGGACTATTTGTTCTTTTGATGACCAATTTCTTGAGTTCTTTGTATATTTTGGAGATCAGACCTGTGTCTGATGTGGGGTTGGTGAATATCTTTTCCCATTCTGTAGGCTGTTGTTTTGTCTTGTTGACTTGTTTGCTTTACAGAAGTTTATCAGTTTCAGGAAGTCCCATTTATTAATTGTTGCTCTCAGTGTCTGTGCTACTGGCGTTATATTTAGGAAGTGGTTTCCTGTGCCAATGTGTTCCCACTTTCTCTTCTATGAGGCTCAGTATGTCTGGCTTTATGTTGAGGCCTTTGATCCATTTGGACTTGAGTTTTATGCATAGTGATAGACATGGATCTATTTTCATTCTTCATGTTGATATCCAGTTACGCCAGAGCATCATTTGTTAAATATTCTTTCTTTTTTCCATTTGATATTCTTTGCTTCTTTGTCAAAAATCAGGTGTTTGAAAGTGTGTGAATTAATATCCAGGTCTTCAGTTTGGTTCCATTGGTCCTCATGTATGTTCTTATGCCAATACCAGGCTGTTTTCAGTACTGTAGCTCTGTAGTAGAGTTTGAAGTCAGAGATTGTGATGCCTCCAGAAATTCTTTTATTGTACAGGATTGTTTTGGCTATCCTGGGTTTTTTGCTTTTCCATATGAAGTTGAGTACTGTTCTTTTAAGGTCTGCGAAGAATTTTGCTGGGATTTTGATGGGCATTGCATTGAATTTGTAGATTGCTTTTGATAAGATTGCCATTTTTACTATGTTAATTCTACCTATCTAAGAACATAGGAGATCTTTCCACTTTCTGGTGTCTTCTTCAATTTATTTCTTCAAAGATTTAAAGTTCTTGTCATACAAGTCTTCCATTTGTTTAGTTAGAGTTACTCTGAGATATTTTATGCTACTTGTGGCTGTTGTGAAGGGTGATGTTTCTCTGATTTCTTTCTCAGTCCATTTATCATCTGTGTACGGGAGGGTTACTGGTTTTTTTGAGTTAATCTTGTTTCCTGCTACATTATTGAAAGTGTTTATGAGTTATAGAAGTTCCTTGGTAGAATTTTTGGGGTAGCTTATGTAAACTATCATATCATCAGCAAACAGTGAGAGTTTGACTTCTTCTTTTCTGATTTGCATCCCCTTGATCTCCTTTTGTGGTCTTATTGCTCTAGCTAGGACTTCACGAACTTTATTGGATAGATATGGAGAGAATGGACAACCTTATCTTGTTCCTTATTTCAGTGGAATCACTGTGAGTTTCTCTCCATTTAGTTTGATGCTGACTGTTGGCTTGCTGTATATTGTCTTTATTATGTTTAGGTATGTTCCTTATGTCCCTGCTCTCTCCAAGACCTTTATCATGAAGAGATGTTGTATTTTGTTGAAAGTTTTTTCGGCATCTAATGAGATGATCATGTGGTTTTTATTTTTCAGTTTGTTTATATAGTGGATTACATTGACAGATTTTCGTATGTTAAACCATCCATGCATCTCTGGAATGAAGCCGACTTGGCCATGGTGGATGATGGTTCTGATGTGTTCTTGGATTCGATTTGCCAGTATTTTATTTAGTATTTTTGCATCAATGTTCATTAGTGAGATTGGTCTGTAATTCTCTTTTTTAGTAATGTCTTTATGTGTTTGAGGTAGCAGGGTAATTGTAGCCTCATAAAAAGAGTTTGGCACTGTTCCTTCTGTTTCTATTGTGTGAAACAATTTGAGGAGTATTGGTATTAGTTCTTCTTTGAAAATCTTGTAGAATTCTGAGCTGAAACTCTCTGGTCCTGGGTTTTTTTTTTTGTTGTTGTTGTTGTTTTGTTTTGCTTTTTTTTTTTGGTTGGGAGACTTTTAATGACTGTTTCTATTTCTTCAACAATTATGGGTCTGTTTAATTTGTTTAATTTGCTTATTTGGTCTTGATTTAATTTTGGTAAGTGATCTTTATCCAGAAAGATGTCCATTTCCTTTACGTTTTCCAATTTTGTGGAGTACAGGTTTTCAAAATATGACCTGATGATTCTCTGGATTTCCTTCGTGTCTGTTGTTATGTTCCCCCACCCCCACTTCATTGTTGATTTTTTTTTAACACCACTCAGCAAGCAAAGAAGTCCCGCCTCCTGTCAGCCATGCTGTCTCTTCACTCATTCAAGTTACAGATGCATGGAGGCCTGTTTCGGTTTTCTGTCTTACTCTATTGGTCCGTATATTCATGTGATGGCATTGCCACACTGTCTGGATTTCTCAGTGGGTATGACAGTGGCCTTCCAGCTTCTACTTCCCCCTCAATCCATCAAGGACACGGTTCCACTTTAGAACCTTACATGCTTACGATGGGTTGGTTTCCTTTCTCCTACCTCAACCTACTCAACACAGGGTCTCATACTTGCCTGTCTGTTTGTAGATCTGTCTGCTTTTCAAGACAGTCTCGTACAGCCCATGCTGGTCTCAGACTTCCAGAGCTGTGCTTGGTTCTTTACATACCCAATGCTAATGTCTGGGCTTAAGGAACACTCTTCTGAGGGATTTGTAGACACACATGCGAAACAGATCTCTGAGTGATGCTAAGTTAAAAGCCGAATTGTTTTCTCAGCAACCAAGGTATCTTAAAGTTAATGCAGGGTTGGGACCCATAAAAAGAGGGCATGGGACAAGAGTCTCAGATAGGGGGTCCCAGCTGCCTGGAGGGACTGTGGTACTCAGGGTGGGAAGGGGCAAAGCAGTGAAAATCATTCTATGTCACTGAAGAGCCAAAGAGCTTCTAGAAACAGTGGTGTCTGACCTTCGATGTGTTGATTTTTTTTTTCCTTCCCTGTGTCACCAGTCAGTTATCCCAACCCTTGGGAAAGTCTGGTGAGCACAATAGCCTTGTGTTAGGGATGCTCTAGGGTGGGGGTGGGGGGCAGCTCTGAACTCCAGACGAGAAAGTGATGGGGAGAAACAGCTGCTCCGGGGCACTGGCGGGGTAGGGAGCAGAGCAAGATGTGAGAATCAAGACTTCTGTAATGGTAAAATTTAGAAGACAAATGTGGCCTGAGAATATAGAGCACCAGAAGATTCCTGGGGGTACTGACAGGGCTCCACACACATCCCTGGGCTTGGCCCTGGGATGATGTTTAGCCTGGGTCATTTGACTATGACAGCAAAGGTGACAAGAGAAGTTCAGAGAGTGGTACCAGAAGACTTGCCACGGATGAGCTGGCCACAAGCATTTGTGATGCCTCCTTGAGTCCGGTCTGAGTCCCTAAGCTCACAATTTCATTTTGGGAGAAGCGGAGGCAGCTGAGTTGGCTGTGCTGAAAGCTACAGGACTGATGATTGACGGATGGTTTCCAGTCTTAGGGCCCATGCTTCAGCCCTTCTCTGAAGCAGGGAAGAGTTGGCACCAGAGGCAAGCTAAAAGCCTTTTCTTCTCCCGCTCTCTAGTCTCCCCCATGGCCCACAGATAGTGTCACCTAAGAACAGCTGTCAAGCCAAGTTGAAGCTGCATTGACAAATGGATGGAGGACAAGGAGCCAGCCTGTGTGTGGCACCATTTACCACCCAGCACCAAAAGGCTCGTCTCCTCTGTCACTACCTTCAGTTTTTATTATTATTATTATTACTATTATTATAGCAATATATGCATTTTAACCATTTAAAGAAATTATGTGTGTATATGTACACGTAGGAGGGGGTGTGCTATTCATTTATGTGTGCGTGTACATGTTGGCTGGAGTCTTCAGCTGGAGCTCAGGGATTCAGCCAGGCCAGCTTGCTGATAAAACCCCAGGGATCTTCCTGGCTCGGCCTCCTTGGTGCTAGGATTACAAACTGCACCATAGTGCCCAGCTTTTAACACGGGTGCTGGGATGTGAGCTTAGCACTCATGCTTACATAGTAAGCACCCTACTGACAGCTGTCTTCGCAGCCCGGATTCTTGGGTATCTGGCTTATACCATTAGTCCCATGCACAGGGCTCTGCAACCATCTCCACTATTTCCAGGGTTTTCCATCACTTCAAACAGAAAGTCTATACCTACCAAACACCAATTTCTCCTTTTCCCCTTCTCCAGCCTCTGGTGACTTCTGAGATAATCTACCTTCTGTCTCTACAACTATGAAGGAGCTCAGAAAGAGTGATCATTTATTTGTTGTGGTGTTTTGAAAAGAAATGGCCCCCATAGGCTCACAGGAAGTGGCACTATTAGGAGGTGTGGCCTGGTTGGAGTAGGTGTGGCCTGGTTGGAGGAAATATGTCACTGTGTGTGGGCTTTGAGATCTTAGATGCTCAAGGCTAGCCAGTGAGTCTCAGTTCCTCTTCCTGCTTTCTGAAGATCTGGATGTAGAACTCTCAACTCCTACTCCGGGACCATGTCTGCCTGCATGCCACCATGCTTCCTACCCTGACAATAATGAACTAAACTTCTTCTGAACTGTAAGCCAGCCTCAATTAAATGTTTTCCTATATAAGAGTTGCCATGACGATGGTGTCTCTTCACAACAGTAGAAACCCTAAGACATTTGTCTTCCCTGGGCTTACTTAGCATAATGCCATGTTTGAAACACGCGGGGGTGTTATTTCTTTTCTAGCTGAATAGAATTCCATTGAATGTATATGCCTTGTTTTGTTTGTTCTCCATTGGTCATTGATAGAGACTTTTTTTTTTTTGAGACAGTGTCTTTCTGTGTAGCAGTCCTGGCTGACCTGGAATTCAGTCTGTGGACAGGTTGACCTTGAACTCACAGAGATCCACCTGCCTCTGCCTCCCTGAGTGCTGGGATTAAAGGCTTGTGCTATTATTACACACAGTACTATAGTAAACATTAATGTCCAAGTATCTAAGTTCCTGCTTTCAACTAGAAGTAGAATTGATAGGTTCATAATGATTGTTATTGTTCAATCCTATCTCGTGGTTTCAGTATGTGATCCCATGCTGATAATACGATTTGGAGAGGTTCTAAACATTTGGTGGTGGGCTGTCAAGGGTATAAGATCTCCAGGCACTTCCCCACCACGAAGGACTGAACAGTTTCTGTGAAACATAAGAAAGCTGGTCTCCCTTAAGCTGTTCTTGCCAGCTAATTTGGTCAAACAGCAGAAAAGCAACTCTGCAAGCCCTCTGTATTCGGCTTTTTGGGGAACCGCTAAACTGCTCTCCCTAGCGACAGTACCATCCTAGTCTAGAGCAGTGCCCAAGGCTCCCAGTTCTTCGCCATCTCCAACATCAGTTGTTTTCACTTTCGGGTTGTTCTTGTCACGGGGGTAAAGCAGCTCAAGGACTCGGCAAGTTCTGCATTTTATTCACTTATTATCTTTTTGTGTGGCACGTTGGGGGTGGTGCACATGCATGGCACACTTGTGGACAACTTTGTGGACTCAGTGCTCTCCTTCCGCCTTTATGTGGACTCTGGGGATTGGACTCAGATCATCAGGGTTGTGCGGTAAATACTTTCAGCCTCTGAGGCGTCTCGTTGGCCCATTGCCAGGCTTTTGATGGAGTTGTTTGTTTATTGTTGAGTTGCAGATGTTCTTTATATAATCTAGATATCAAACCTTTATTAGATGTATAATTTCCTAGTTTTCTCCAATTCTGTGTGTTTTTAATTTCTAAGGAAGATTTTTAATGAATGCTTGAGGCCGTGAGTGTGTGCAGGTGCCTATGGATTGCCAGAAGAAGGCGTCAGCACCCCCAGAGATGGAGTTATAGAGAGTTGTGAGCCGCCTGATGTGGACGCTGGGAACTAAACTTGGGTCCCCTGTAAGAACACAAAGGGATTAGCGAGACAGCCCTTAACCACTGAGCCATTCTCCAGCCCTGTCTGTGGTTTTGTGTTGTAGTTTTGTCCTCTTGAAAATGTGTTTTGATACACAAAAACTCTAAATTTTTATATAATTAGTTTATATATATATTTTCAAAAAGTGTGCATTCAGGGCCAAAAATCACTGCTAACACCTGTGTCATAGAATGTCCTTTGATGTTTTCTCTAAAAAGAATTTTTTTATTTTTCAGTTTTATATTTTAGCTGTCCAGGTCCTTGTGAGTTCCTAGGAATGTTAGTGAGTGTTCTCCTATTTTAAAATTGTTATAATCTTACTAGCGCTCACCTGAACCTCCAGTTTGACTTGAGCAACATCTTCATATTAAAATATTATCCCCTAAACCATGAATGTGGTGTGCCTTCCATTTATTTGCAACTTCTTTAAGGTCTGTCAATGGTATTTTCTAGTTTTTCATGTACAGATCATTCAAATTCTTAAGTGAATTTATTCCTACATTTCAGTTGCTGTGTATTGCTGAATTGCCTTTGAAGATTATTCATTTCATGGAACTGTTTTTGTGAGTTGATTTTGTATCTTACAATTTGGCTGAGTTCGTTTGTTAACTGTAACATTTTCTTGTGGACTAGCACACCATATACAAACAGTGACAATTTTATCTCTTTTTCCTTTTCTGGGTAGAACTTCCAATATTCTAAAGAGGACACAGGCGTCATGTCCCCAGTCCTTAACAAGTAAATGACTAACGTTAGGTCTTCCCCTTGGGATGATCCTTAGGCTAGCGGGTCTTACAGGCAGCTTGGGCATCAGTCCCTCTAAAGGCCCAGGGGGTAATGTCACTTGTTTAAGCACACAAATTCATCTAGATAAGAAGCCAGAACTAAGCCAGACTTTCATCAAATGATATTTACATTAAAACACACACACACAAATAAATAAAGAAAAATAAATAATAAACAAGCAAACAAATAAATAAAAGCACAGGACCTTGCAGCTTTGTAGCTGAGAGATGTAAGAGAAGGGAAGGAGAAGAGAACAGGGTGGGGGGAAGAAAAGCTTGGCTGGCTCTCAGCACTTCCCCGCCTGGTGAGGCTGCACCCAGAAACAAATTCAGCCACTCATTCATTCACTCACAAAATATAGAGACCTACTATGTTCCTGGTGCTGGGAACCAAGCACAGGGAGACTGATAAGGCTCCTGATCTCAGAGGCTAGCATACTGGAGCAGCTTGCTCCCAACCCCATCTTTGATGCTCCTGTTTTCTTTTAATTCTCCATGGGATGAAGCTAGACATGAAAAACGGGAGTGGTCAGCTGAGGCCAGGGATCCTTGCTAAGGGCAGACCATGGAAAGACAAGCGATGGGAGCTGACAAGGACTCTGGGGAATCCTTTAGGGATGCAAGGTCTTTGTTGTCCCCCAAAGTTAGCAGAGAGTCAGTTTCTGGGAGGGTGGGGGTAGAGAAGGGTGGGAGTAGAAGGGGGTTTGCGGGGAGCCCTTTGGCTTAGTCCCCACATTAGAAAGTGTTAGAGATCCTTCTCTAGCCCTGGGCCATCTACTTATTTCCAGTCATGGCTGGAAAATTGTCTTGTTTTTGAGAAAGGCCTGGTATGGCCTGAAAGGCAAGAAAACCTCCAGGCTGGATTACAGAGTTCAGTCCTCTGTGAGGTGAGCACAGAACCTCAGGCAGGCAACAGCCTTGGGTTGCTTCTTTCTTATGGCTGGGTTGTTCCACTCTGCCTTCATCCGCCTCCTCTTTTCCACCCCCAGCCTCAGTCTTAGGAGAGATGTCCCACTCTGGGGTTCAAGGTAAGGACAGAGGCAAGAGGCAGAAGACACGGGTTTTAGCTTTATCTCTGTGCTTAGCTTACTTTATGCCCCTGGGGTGGGGAGATCACTTTATAGTTCTTGCCCTGAGCTTCTGTATGAAAGATGAGAAGTGATATTAGTTAGATTTAATTTTGGTTGTCTACTTGGAAGGATTGAGAGACACCTTGACAGCCTCTAGAGCAGGCTTCCGTATCTATCAGGGTGCTTCCCGAGATGGCTGTGGCTCAGTGTGGGAAGTCTCAATCTGAACGTGAGTGGCACCAGCAGGAGGAAAAAGGGATGCCCACCTGCATCCTAAGCTTGATCCCCCTGGAGCAGGCATCTTTGGCCTGCTTTCCCTTGTGGGCATCATACTCCAGCTTCATCAGCCTTTGAATGCGGTCTTGTAGGCAGTGACTATCTAGAGAGCTCCAAAGCCTTCAGCCTTAGTCTGGGGTGGCATCCTGGGTCCCTTTTTGTTCTTGGGATCCTAGCTTCTGGTACAGAACAGATGGTTTTCTTGGTTTTGAGCCTGCAGAGAGCCCAGCCTCCAATAGTGAGAGCCATTCCAGGAAACTTCCTTTACTATGATCCATATAGCTTTGTTCCCCTAGAGAACAGAAGTACCTTCTAAGAGGCTTCAAAATCCCAAATCCCAGTGGCTTTGGATGAGGGAAAATTTTTTATTCATTTAAAGTTTACCTGATGTTAAGGATGGGAGCTGCTTCTCAAGAAAGACAAAGGAATGTGCTCACATAGGGGCATATTAAATTTAGGGGGCCTTTGTTCTGTTCAAGTGGAAATATCCAGAAGGATATGAAAGTACAAATCTGGACTTGGGAGAAACCTTTGTTTGTTTGCTTACTTGTTTTTTTTTTTTTTTTTTTTTGAGACAGGGTTTCTCTGTACAACAATCCTGGCTGTCCTGGAACCTGCTTTGTAAAGTAGGCTGGCCTCGAACTCTTAGAAATCCACCTGCCTCTATTTCCCAAGGGCTAAGGTTAAAGGCATGTGTCACTATACCTGGCTCTGATGGTTAATTTGATTGTCCCTTGACAGGATTTAGAATCACCAGGAGTCACCTCTGAACGTGTCTGTGATAGGGTTTCCATTTGAGGTTAGGCTGAAGAGGAAAGAGTCACTCTGAATACAAGCAGCCCTATTCCATGTGCTGAAGTCCTGGGCTGAATAAAAAGGAAAAAGGGGGTTGATGGCCAGCATTGTGTCTGCTTCCTGACTATGAGTGCAATGGGACCAGACACTTCCCACTTCCGTCTCTGTGCCTTCCCCACCATGACAGACTGTACCTCTTCAAACCATGAGCCAGAATAAACCCTCTGCCCTCATGCTGCTTCTGCCAAATGGTTTATCATACTAATGAGAAAAATAAGCAACATAGAGTTAGATCCAGGTGACACTGGGATCAAACACAGCTGCTTACGTGTCCTGTGGTTGCATCTGCAGAGGCAGCTGGATCCTGCCCAGCCCCAGACCCTGCACTAATGCATAAATCTTGATTAGTCCAGGACAATCTTTGCTAGTGTTTAAGCACTAGACTGTGGCATGCAGAAGCTAGAAGGGGCATTCTAAAAAAGATGTCTTTCCTTTTAAAAGGAGACTCCTCCGTTTGTCCACCTCTGCTCACGGCTCTGTGAAGAAGCATGACCTGAAGTTGTTGCAGCCATCTGGTGACCATGAGGCAACCAGCCCAAGAGTGAAACCCCAGCTGCTAAAGATGGCAGGAAGGCATGATGCAAACCGGGTCTCCAAGGATACCACGAAGTCTCCGATTGACGATCTCATTTAAGCCATTTTTCTGCTGCTACAAATATTCTACTCCACACACCCCTGTACTCGTTCACTTCAGTGCTGTGATAAAAACACTGGCTAAAGGCAACTTGGGAGTTATTTGGCTTCCAGGTTGTTATTATAGTTATTACAGTCTATTATCAGGGGACACCAAGGCAGGAACCTGGAGGTGGCAGCTGAAGCAGAGACTATGGAGGAACACTGCTTACTGACTGACTTGCCATCTAGGCTCATATCCAGCTACCTTTCTTACACTTTCAAGGAGATGGTCCATACTGGGCATCTTCCCACATCAATCATTAATCAAGAGAACAGCCCCCTTAGGACTTGCCCATGAGTCAGTCTTTAGTCCAGGTTCCCTCTTCCTGGGTGACTCTAATTTGTGTCAAAAAGATGAAATCTCATGAGCAATGGTGACTGATAGCCATGCAGAGAAGTGTGAAGAATGTAGCAGAATGTGCCAACTGAGGACATAAGGAACATTGAAACCAAAGAGCATGAGAGGAAAGAAGAAATGGAAAAGGGCAAAGGAGAAGGCAGGGGATCAGGAGAGAATTAGAGCTGCCCTGTGTCAGGCAGGGAAGGGAATGAAGCTGGTCCACAAGAAAGATCTGGCGAGCAGAATAAAGTTGTGGTAAGGTGATGCCGAGTGAGCTCTGCATCAATGGAGAGGTTCAGGAGCCATCTGTGATTTGACAACATTCCTTTCCCAGCCCCTTGTGGCCACTCCATGGTCATAAGGTTGACCCGAGAGCTGCATGCGCGGTGCTCATGGGGCTGTGGAGCGCACAAAAGGTGTCCCTTGTTCCAGACACCTGGTTCTGCTCCTATCTTCTGCAGACAGGGCTTGGAACAACTCCCTCTATCACTTGGAGAAAGTCACTTTATTGTGCTCTTGTTCCCAAGACAGGGCGCAGCCCCAGCTTCCTGTACTCCCATCGTTCCTTCCTTGCTCCTGGCCCCTCTACTGGGCAGTTTACTCTTGAGCATCGGCACCTTTGATCACAAGGTCCCTGACTATGGGGCCCTTCTTCATCCTTCTCCTGCACTGGAGACAGACACCTCTTCCATTAACCCCTGCACAGCCTGCTAGGTAGAAAGTATGGCTAGCATCTCGCCTCCCATTGGCTTGACTTGAAGGCTGTTTGTGTGAGCACCGAGAAGGAAGTGTTAAGGTATGGTCTAGGAAGATAAATACACAGATCCAGTAAGAAGCCCACTCCATAAGTGGCACAGAGCTTGCAGCATCTGTGAGACAGACTGCAGAGGTAGGCACGGCGGGAAGAAGACGGAGCTGACCTCTCTTCCACTCCAGCTCTCAGCTCCTCTTTCTTTCTACAATGGTTCCTGAGGACATAACCTCAAGAAAGATGGCTAGGTAAGTCCCAGGCAGTCTGTGCCCGGACCTCCCAGGTCGAGCTGTGTACTATCACCTCCTATCTCCTGAATGTGGGTGACCTAACAGATATACCCCCAGCAGCCTTATTCTGTCATTGTCCCTCCTCCTGGCCTCTGTCCCGGGCTCCAGGCCCAATGTCTGGCCACTCCATCTTATCTCTCTATTCGTCATTGTTTCTTTCTCTGTCTGCCTAGCTTGCTCAGATGCTGTCCTTGTCCTTTCTGCCTGTCTTCCACACTCCCAGTCTCCTTGACTAAAGCGAAGAGTCTGCCAAGAAGACAGACGTCTTCCTTCAGCCGGGGAGAGGTGGGACTCTCCCAAATATGCCCAGAGTGGACGAGACTGGAGGGCACACTGCTCTGTAGAGAACACCACATATGGACTGCAGACTGGGCTAGAACTTGGAGGGAACATTCATTATGATCCGAGAAACTCGAGCTGTGATCTTAAACTGGTGGCTTCAATGCTTTGATCATGCACAACTATCAGTTAAAAAAATGACTAGGTTGAGCATGGTGTCTCACATCGTAATCCCAGGATTCAGAGATGGAAGGTTCATCACAAGTTCAAAGCCAGCCTGGTCTACATAGGGGGTTCCAGGCCAGTTGGGGCTATGTGTTAAGACCCTGTCTCAAAAAAGCCAAACAGAAAGACTGAAAACTATCTAAATATATGCACAGGTAGCTACATATTTATAAAATTATCATTGTGGCCATGTGCCTCCTGACACCCAATGTCCCAATTCCCTTCTTCATATCACAACTACCCCCGAATGCCGCACACACTGAATACTGCATGTTCCACGCAGGTCATGTGAATGAAATTCCGGACAGTGGAGTTTGAGCAGAAATAGGATGTGAATGCTTGAACCTGCTCTTCTAGCTGTCTTTCTCCAGGCTGCTTCTGAAGCATGAGTGTAATGATTGCTCTGTCTCTTTAAGAGGCAAGCCACACCCACTCCCTGCCTGCCTGCAGCCTCAGACACCCCCCTCTTGCTCTCTCTCTCTCTCTCTCTCTCTCTCTCTCTCTCTCTCTCTCTCTCCCTCTCTCTGTCCCCCCTCTCGGAGAGGCAGCTGCCCTTTTCTCCTCTCTACCCCTCTTTCTCTTCTCTCTCTTCTCTCTTTCTCTTTTTCTCTCTTCTCTCTCTTTCCCTCCCTCCTCTTCTCCCCTTCTCCCTTCCCCCTCCATAACCCACCTAATAAATGTTCAACTTTATTCTACATGGCGTATCTCTCTCTCCCGCCTAACCGTCGCCACCACCGCCACATGGCTGGACCCATTGGGGACCCGCCTGCGTGGTCTCAACCCCGCAGCAAGCTGCCGGGGACCCACAGAAAAGCATAACAATGAGTGTGGTGAGAAGCCACCTTGAACTCTGTAGATCTAACCACAGAGGGAGAATAAGAGAGGAGGGGCTTGAGTCCCTGGGTGATTGATGAAGCAAAGACTTCAAAGCAGCCGGACCATAGGCCTCTGGACACTGTGTCTGCTCGGGCCCCGCTCTCAGAGCCCTGAGCCTATGTTTGAGCCCCTCTGCACCTTTACCAGAACATCATTATCTGCAACATAGATTCTAACACATGGAAATACTGACTATGCACAAGACAGCACTGGGGCGTGGAGTAGCTTAGTGGTTAGAGCACTTGCTTAAGTTCAGATACCCGGAACCCACCTAACTGTTGGGTGGGCATAGCAGCCCACCTGACACCCCAATGCTTAGAAGATGGAAATGGGATCCCCTGAACAAGCTGATTCTGGTGAGGTCTGTGCTCGACTGAGAGACCTAACCTCAAGGAATGAGGTGAAGAGCATCAAGAAAGATTCCCAACACCAACCATGGGCCTCCACAACATACATGTGCATGTGCACTCCACACAAATGCAGACATATACATGCTCACACACACACACACACACGTGAACATACATACATGTACACACATCACACACATATACGCATGAGAGATTTTAAAAAAATAAAGAATGGTATTTTGTGTAACTGGAGGTTTCTCTCCCACCTGTCAACTCCAAGGCTTAATATTAATTACAAATTGTTTGACCTATTAGCTCAGGCTTATTATTAACCAGCTTTTACACCTTAATTTAACCCATTTCTTTTATTCTATATTTTACCACAAGGCTCGTGGCTTATTACCTCACATCTTGCTTCTCCGGCAGCAGCTGGCATCTCCCTGACTCTGTCTTCTTTTTCCCTTTATCTTTGCTTGGATTTCCCTCCTGGCTCTATTCTGCCTGGCTATTGACCAAATCAGCTTCTTTATTAACAAATGGTAATAAAACATATTCACAGCATACAGAAGGGCATCCCACATCAATTTTGAGACATTTTTGTTTTGCAATAAGTTTCTGTTTACATGGTTTTCGGGATAGTCCAGGGGATTACCATATGCCCTGAACCCATTTTCCCATGTTAATTCCTTGTGTAACTATGGCATATTGTCAATGAAATAGTGTCAGTACACTCATAACTAAAGCCCTTGCCTTATAGCTGTATTCTTTAAATAAATAACTGGACATAGTGGCTTGTAATTCCAGAATTTGGGAGGCCAACGTAGGACTACTGTGTGTTCAAGGCCAGCCTGGGCCACAGTGAAACTTGTCTCAACAATAAATCAAGAAATAGCCAATAGAAGTTTGCTTTTCCCCTCCAGCCTCCATGCATGTTGATCACCCTCCAAGGCACATTTGGAGACCATGGGTTTGATGATCAAGCCCCTTACCAAGGCTTAATGGTCTGCCTCGAACCACACAGTACAAGAATAAGGCACAGAGAGGGGACATGACGTGAAAGAAGAACGAACCTCCACATGGTAGTCCAAAGTTTTTTAATTCCTGAGCAGGTGCAGGGGGGATAGAATGGCTGGTGGCGACCCAGGGAGGGGTACAGAAAGCTGCTGGGGAAAGCAGGTGTTGCTAAGAGCAGCTGGTGCGGAGCCTGTCTGGCTTGTCTCAGGTGGAGTCCAGCACATGTACCTTATAGAGGATGCCAGGAAAGAATGAAGGCAAGAGGTGGGTGTAGCAAGACATGACTCTAATGGGCTGAGAAGCAGCGCAGAACAAGGCCCAGGGGCAGGAAGATGGGCTTTCGACATCTGCTCTGAGACCTGGGTACTTTCCTTGTGTCAGAGCCCCGTCTGTGTTCTCAAAGCCCAGCATTCTGTCTGCCCTGTGGGACTCTGTGTGGGGTTTTCCTTGACGCCTGGGAGCCTGTGGATCTGGAGGACAGCCATCATGTTGGAGAAAACTCACAAGAAGTCTTGTCTTGCCAGACCAGGCCATGCGATCAGAGCTCTTGGGAGACTCCAGACCTTAACCACCCCTTACTATTAGCTTTGGTTCACATCCCAATGCCTGGCAAAGAACAGTCCTGGGAGCTCTTGCAGCCCCTGCAGGGGGATGCCTGTGGATGAGTGAGTCCTCTGTAACTGGGTTGGATCGCTAATATCGCCTCTCCAGCATCTCCAAAACCCTCACTTTAAGCACACCTCACCCTAAACGGTCATGGTTTGCTCTCATCTAGTACTTGATGCTTTTGGACACAACACTTCTTATTTCTGTGCCTATGCTCAAATCCCATGCTCAAATCTTCCTATGCATAGGAGTGCCAGCCCCTACCTCTCCTCAGTATCTTTCTGTCCCCCAAGTTTGGAATCAAGTCTCGCCTTCTATCGTCTTTGTTGGCTTCCTACCCACCTGCTGGGAGGTGATGATGATCCCCTATATATACCCACAGTTGACTCCAACGTCGCTATTAGTTTTGCATAATTTTGTTTGTCCCGGGAGACCTCGTGTTGGGAAAGCACCATGGATGCTGACCTCCGCATTTCCCCTCTCCTTCAGCCAGGACTCACCGGCCACATCTGATCCCCATGAGACCTGTTGCAATGGGGAAGAATGGCCAGCAGTACCTCGTCCGGGTTGGAGAGTGACTGTGTTTGGCAGTGCACCTTTGACATGACAACAGTTCCAAAAGGGACATCTTTTCTCTCGTTTGGTGAGGTCATTGACACACAGGGAAGAGCCGTTGGATTGTGGAAGCCAGGGGACTAAGCAGGGACCGCATGAATTAGTTTGTCAGCATGTGGAGGATTTTAGACCGAGGAGGAGGGGACAGTTTAAAGCATCAGGCTGTGTGAAACAGGCTGAGGTCCCAGAAGCCTAAATGGGAAGATGGAGTAAGGATCTCACAGGTGGCTTGACAGATGAGTGAGTGAGAGAGAGAGAGAGAGAGAGAGAGCCATTGCTAAGTCATCAGCCTCTTCTCTCTCCCTCTCCTTCCCTATGGCACCACCCTGCTTTCTCCTGCACCCACAAAGGACAGGCAGTGGTGACAGAGTGCGGGGAACTCCGTGGGCATCAGACCTTCCCATTATGGAGTCTGATAAAGACAGAGCTCAAGTCTACTGAACTTCATATTTAATCTAGGTAGGAATAAAATACAGAAAGCCACCACCCTTGGTAAGGCGTCTCTGGCAGAACACTGAGTGTCTGAAACTTTCTCCCATGGGAAAGCCTCCTTGCAGCAGCGGGTGGGGAGGACTCTTGTCACACTCAGGGGCTCAGTCCAGGGTCAATACCCCTCAGCTGTCTACCCCTTCTCCCTTGGAACGGTCTCTAGAAATGTTCCTTTGCCCCCTCAGCACCTTAGAGAAAGTTCTAGAACTTTAACAGAGCTCATTTCCATCAACAGCCTTCTCCCACTGTACTCCATGGTACCCACCCACCCCCCATTTCCTCAGAATACCACTGGGATCCTTGGATGGAAGGCGCTTGGCAGCTTCCCGGTTTTCCCAGGCAGCCCCTCATCGCCTGACTCTGAGCACTGGCAACCTTTGCCCCATGTGGCCATGACCCTTAGGTTTGAAATCAGTCTCTCTCATTATCCAAAGGGGCGGTACATGGGCTTCTGGGAAGTGGCTGGGCCCCTCATTCCCGTTCCTGTGTATGGCTTACTGCAGATCCTGGGCAAAAAGGACAGGCTAACCTGAGTTGGTACTGTGGCTTCCCTGAGAAGATGCAATCACTTTGTTTCTGATGTCTGCTCATCCACCCTCTCTGACCTTCCCCAATATCACAAGGAAGAACTGGCCCTTAAAATACAAACTCACAACGTGCCCCAACCCACTTCTGTTTGTTTTTAGGGGACGTGCGGTTTTACTTTTAACTTATCCTGCAACTGACTTTAATAAGTATTAAAGTCAATCTATCCCAGGCAGTGGCAAGGGAAGACGGTACTCCACAAGGCCCACTGCAGAAAAGATGGGAAACATACTCCATCCAGGCGCGGTGGCACACGTCTTCAACCCCCAGAATATGAGGATGAAGGAGAGGAGGCAGGAGAGTCATGAGCAGAAGGGCAGCCTAGGCCTTACACACACACACACACACACACACACACACACACACACACACACACACGCACGCACGCACGCACGCGCACACACACACACACCCCTGTTGGAAATGACCTTCCTGACCCCTGCAACAGCTCTGAAAGTCCATGTAAGGATTCCTCCCGGGTGCTTCTGTGCTGCATCAGGGTGTCATCTCTGAATGTATCATTATCATTTTAATAACTTGTTTCCCTCATTGACATAAAAGCTAGAAGAAACAGGGGCCTTAAACCCCTGCTTGTAAACTCCACATTAATGACTCACTGGTGAGCTGTACTAACTAACCTATGATGAATGCCCCAGGGTGACTGCTTTAGATGCTGCCTCCAACCTGGGGTTCAAGTCCTGACTCTCCAGCTGTGTGACCTACCTCTCCCACAGAAGTGGGACCAAGAGGTGGCTTATCCAGAATGATTCCCCCAAATATCCCATGTGTAAAGTCAAAACAAGACACAACAAAGCTCAGCTTCTGAGCAAGAATCTTCTGGATCCCGGAAACCAGCCTGGAACCTGTCGCCTCCTCTTGCTGAGTAAAGCCAAGAGCAGCCACTGTCTCACTAGGGTGAGCATCCTCAGCTAGAAAGTGATCCAACATTAACTCATTACTATTTAAACTAATGAGGTATCCATTTGAAGCCCTCCATCCCCTGAAAAATCTATCTGGCACAAAGGTTAGCATCCAGTTCTGTAAATGGAGATAGTGTCAAATAACTTGATCGCTACCCTGGAGACTCTCACAGATCCACAGAGGAGGCAGAGGGCATCACACAAGGGCTGTCTGATACAACTGAAGAGAGGACAGCATGCAGCGGAGGACAGAGCAGCACTGTGACAGCGGAGGGAACGATGGGCTGTGGTCATGCACTGATTCAGGATATCCAGGACAACAGAGAGAAGTCTGAGCAAGCTCACAGACGTGAGTGTATAAGGAGGACGGATTCCTAAGAATCGCAGGTGGAAGGGCTACTCTGCAGTGCGGGCCAGGGGAAGGAATGGAGCCTTTGAACTGTGCGGCACCCTCAAGTTGTATGAGTAGCTAAGACAGGAAAGCGGGAAGGAATAGGCAGCAAGGCTGCAGGACCCAGAAAGGCTGTGAGTTCTAGGGTGAACAAAGCTTGGCTTCTCATCCTGGTTCCTGGCCAGCTGCTCCCTTGACTTCCCCAAGGGCCTCGTGGAAGGAGCTTGTCACCATGGGAAGAAGCATCCTGGGGCAGCAGCCTGGGAAAACAATGTGGAGGGGTCCAATTCACTTGGGAACAGCAGGAATACCAAGCAAAGGAGAGGGCTCAGGTTCAGGCTTCCGAGCATGGGGCCTAAAGAGGCATTTTCAGCTGGGAGAAGGATGGCGATAAGGACGGAGGGCGGAGCCTTTCCCTAGTAGAATTATAAAGGGCTTTTGGGCGAGAGTTGAAAGAAAAGGAGCACGCACGGTTAAGTACATAACAGGAGTTAACAGCCTTCACTCTAGTTAATACCGAGCTTCCCGTTTGGAAGAAGCCTCACTCCTCTGCCAGGGTGAGGAAGCTGAGGCTCTGGGACGGCTTGACTGTGATCGCCTCAAACTCATGTGTTGGAGACTTAGCCCCCAAGTTTATATTTGGGGGTGAGGTCTTGCGGAGGGGATGTGATTAGGATTGAGTGAGGTCCTGAGGGTCATCCCTTTGGCATGAACTAGCTTGCTGGCTCTCGAAATAAACCTCCACCCTCTAGAAGGTGCCCAGCCTGTGGCATTCAATTATAGCACCAAGAAGCAGACTATGAGCCAGGCTTGGTGGCTCGTGCTTATAATCGCAGCACTTGGGAGGCCGAGGCAAGAGGAGGGTCATGGCTGTGAAGCCATCCGGGGCTGTACAAAGTGAGGTCCTGTCAAAGGAAGGAGGGAGAGGGCTAGAGCAACAACAAAAGCAAACAGACTGAACACTCGTTCAAAACCAAGGGAAGGGGAGAGAGGTTGAAACAAATATGGGAGTTAGGCATGATGGTGCATGCTAAGGCAGTTGAATTGCAAGTCTGGGGTCAATATGGGCTCCATGGAAAGACCCTGTCTCAAGGCAACAACAGAAGAAAACAAGTGCCCCATACTCCATAGGGAAAGGAAGCCAAGGTTGCCCATCCGAAAGCTGCGCGTAGACACGTAGTTTTCAAGCCACACTGTGTGGTTTGAGCTGGACTTAAAGTGTGTACCACAGATGGTGACACAGGCCCCTTTATAAAAGGTCAGTTGATGTTAGAAGCCAGAGATGAGGAAGACAGTGTCTAGGAGGATGAAGCCTTCCTGGGGACTAACCTAAGTTCTCAAGTGGCCATAGTCACCTCCAAAGACTTCTCTGTGGCCCCATTCCTGGATGCCACCCTTTAGCTCCAAGTGGTCAGGCAAAGGGAGGCCTGATGGAATAGGACACAGCAGGTACTCGCGGGGGGGGGGGGCGACTGACAAAGTGTCTGGAGGAGGGGCCACATATCCATTCAGGGGCTAGAGGGAGAGGGACTGCAGCGATAAGAAGACAGAGGCTGTGGCATGGCTTAACTTTGTACACCAGAAGCACTGGGGTGACCCATGGTCTTGCCATAGAATGCTAGCTGGGCAATGGGCTTCCTCCACAGAAGAGGAGGCAGCCAGAGCCTGCCAGGCCCAACCCACCCCCTTCTGGTTTGGGTGGAGGGTGTATACCTTCTGCCCTGCCTGATGGCCCCAGACCTCGCTGGCATCCCACCCACAGGCTTTCCAAACCTCATCCAGCCCCCCCACGAATTGTCTAAGCCGGGAGCAGGCAGCTGCCCCTAGGCCCAGCACAGACTGGCCACCTCCAGCTCCCTACCCTCCAGCTGTCGCTCCCCCTCCACGCCCATGTGGCCCACACCATGTGGCACAGGGCTGCCCCCACCCCTAGCCAGCCTGGTTCAGCAGGCATGGCTGGCTCTAGTTTCCACAGAAACTCTACCCTTCCTGGGGCTTGGTGCCTGCCCGCCAAGAGGGTGGTGGGTGGTTTGTGTGGGCCGAAGGCTCAGCCGGCCGTGTTCCACTCAGAGCTCCAACTGCTGCTGGCTTCGGAAGCCCCTCTCCTCCCACGCCTTCTGGCAGGGCACTGTCCCGACAACCACAGAGGCGAAGCCTGGCAGCAGTCACAGCTACGTGTCCCTTTATCCTGGCAAACAACTTTCCAAACTTTATCTCATTTGTTTCTCTGGGAAGCAGGCAGACTAATTAAGATTAACCTTTTGGGGGCCGAGGTACAGTTCAATGGTAGCTGTATGCTTGCCTAGCATAAGAACCCTCCTCTCTCACCAGGACAGCCACCGGAGGAGCCAAGAAAGGATGTGTTGTCTTGTGGTTACTCAGCTATCATCGACACCTCAGAAGCCTCCCCCAGCCACACTGCTGCCACTACCACATAATTCATACCCTGCTTGGGAAACCCCAGCATATGTCAAGAGACTGATGAAAAAAAAACTCTTTAAGAGACTGAGGATGTAGTTCAGTGGTAGGGAAATCGCTTACCATGTACAAAGCCCCTGGATCCATCCCCAGCGCTACAGAATATAAAGAAATTAGGGAAATAACCAAAAACTGCAACAATAGAAATCCTTAAAAAAAAAAAGTCTCCAGTATCGGCAGGAAAACCCCACAAAGAAAGATGTTTTGTCTGTGATTTGCCACAAAGACAACAAGAAACTTCAGAACTAAGGTGAAAGACAGCCAGGCATGGAGACACATCTGCAACCCCAGCGCTGGGAGGCAGAGATGTGAAGACCAGGCATTCAAAGTCACTTTACAGCTATACACTGAGCTCCAGGCTAGCCTCAGCTATATGAGGCTCTGCTTCAAACTAAAAAGAAAAGATAAAAATAAACAAAATAAATGAGAACTGGTAATAATGTCTCAGCAGGTAAAGGTGCTTACACTTCCAACAGCCTGGAAGTGGTGGTGTTCAGTCTCCAGAACCCATGTAAAGGTGGAAGGACAGAACCAACCCCACAGAGACATTTGCTTACCTCCACATATGCTGTGGCAAGCACACACACACACATACACACACACACATGAATAGTGATACAATAATTTTAAAGAGAATGACGGCATTCAGAAGGATGGGGGAGGTGTGATAGATGTGTGTGAAGTCTCCAGCTTTTGCTCCAGAGACCACATCATGGTCCCTGTATAGACCTAGTGACCCTACTCGAGTCTGCTTGCAATGAGAAAACCCTCCCGGACAGCCCTTGGCCACCCTGAGTGCATAGAGCTCAAACTGTGGAAATGGCCACTGCCTTCATGCAGCTGCATCCCTAAATTCCTCCAGAAATGCCCTGTTTGGGTCGTATCTGCAGATCTCCAGGGTAGTTGGTACCTGGAGCATCTCTCCTCTCTCTGGACTCAGGTTGCTTCCATTTGGAATGTTTCAAAGGCTTCTTCTTTGGGTATGGGTGAAGGAGGGCAGACACGGTGCCAATGAGCAGAAAGCAACCCCCCATGCCTGTCATTTCCCTCTTTACTTCCCTCTCCTCTGCCCCTCCCCCTCCTTCCTCCGATGCCCCCACCCTTGAGACTTTGAGTCAGATAATTTTACTGCAACGAGTATGTGTTGTCAATTTCTCCTGTGAGCCTCCGGGCTTCTTCTTGAGGTCCCAACAAGGCAAATCCTATAAGGGAGGATTTCACGGAGCTCTGAGGGCTGGGGGAGCCTTTTCTTTCCATCTGTCACTTTACTGTAAGCTTTGACCTTTCCATTCCCACACGAGGCAGGACCAAGAAGAGACTCAAGTCAGAGTGAGCTGCCAGCAAACCTTAATAAGTAGCCTAGGATTCGGATGGCATGAAATCGAAACATTCAGAAAAACGTGTTCGCTTCAGGGGTTCACGGAAGACTGGGTGATAACGAGGAAGTTTTTAAATGAAGCTTCCCCGTGAGCTGGATGTGGCAGCCCACACTTGTGATATCAGCACCTGAGAGGCTGAGGCAGGAGGATTGCTGTTGAGTTCCAGGCTAGCCTGGGATCAAAGTGTAAAACACTGTCTTCAGCAAAAAGTCAGACATGGTGGTCCATACCTTGGACCCCAGTTCTCAGGAGGTAGAGGCAAAGGATTGTCACAAGTTCAGGGCTAGCCTACTCTTCAAATCAAGTTCCAGGTTAGCCAGGGCTACTTGGTGGGGGAGGTTGGGACAGTAAGGTAGTTTAGCAGGTAAAAGTAATTGACTCAAAGTTCATCTCCCAGAACCCAAGGAAAGAACTACCTCACCTGGTCGATCCCGGACGCCTAAGCACATGAACACACACATGAACATGCATGTGCACATGTACATTTGAAAAGTTAATTCTTAAAATTCAAAATAAATAAAGGAAAAAACAAGACAAGCTCCATTGGCTTAGGAGCTCCTATCCAGAAGCTGGGAGGCAGGAGAGCCAGGGATCCTCTGTGCAGCCCCCCTTGCTGCCTGGTCAGAGGTTTCATTTTTACCCAGGAAGACCAGGAAGTCCCAGATAATGGAGGTTTGAGTTCTGGCTCCACTAGAAGCCAGCGAGCTGCAGGCACCTTGCACACAGGCTTGCGAAGCCACTTTGGGTTTCCTCACTCGAAGGTCTAGGGTGGTGACACAGACTTTGCAGGACCGTGTTGCAGACCGGAGCACCGAAGGGAGGGAGCCTCCGGCCTGGGCACTAGCATCTCTCTGAAAGTCAAGAAGCAACAGTTCCAGCCTCAGTGGCACCCTGTGCCCTCCAGCCAGGACAATCAGCAGATGGGAAAGTAGCCTGGGACTTTGATGCCTGTGCAGGGACATCTTCAGACCAACTTTCCCAGGCCAGGCCAATAGGGAGGCTGAAAAAAGAAGCAGAG
>PVIU01020745.1:0-33282 GCA_004026605.1 Ondatra zibethicus | reverse complement strand
CCTCCCCTACACCCCACCCCAGTCACCTTCCCACCCTCCCATCTCCACCCTCCTTTACATGTACCCCACTCCATTTTGCTCTGAGGACAAAGTTTTCCTTTTGAATGAAAGTTGCTTAAGGTTTGTTTATTTAAAGAAAATTTAAGTCAGGGGTATTGCAGTCAGCTTCAGTTGTTTCATGCGTTTATCTAAGTTATTTTAATATCAATTAAAAACTCGAAGTCAGATATCAGGGTAAAAACTTAATAGATCCAAAGAGCTGATCCTAATTCTCCATGCTTCTAGATCAATAGGTCTTGAATCTCTCTAAGCCCCTCCCTATATCTCCCTGTGCCCCTCTATCTGGGTCCTCCAAAACCTCTATGGCTACTTCCAGTCAGCCAATCACTGACCCCCCTCCCATCAAAGTAAACTTTATTATCAGTCTCAGAGTGTCAGTCCAAACAAATATCCTGCAACTGTTGTCACCTCTACATAAACCTAGAGTCACCTGGGAAGAGAGAACTTCAACTGAAGAATTCCCCAGCTTAAATGGGCCTGAAGCCACATCCGCAAGATATTTTCTTAATTGCTAGTTGATGTAGGAGGACGCAGCCCACTGTGGGCAGTGATACTCCTAGGCAGGTAGGTCTGAGCTATCTAAGAAGGGTAACTGAGCAAGCCAGTAAGCAGTGTTCTTCCATGATCTCTGCTTCAGTTCCTGCCTCCCTGCTCCTACCCTGCTTGAGTTCCTGCCCCGACTTCCCTCAGTGATGGTCTGTTACTGGGAAGTATAAGATGAAACAAACCCTTTCCTCCCCATGTTTCTTTCAGTTATGGTGTTTATCATGCAGAGAAGCAATACAAGGGGTCAGACAACAAGCCAGCAAATTTGCCTGAGATGAGACCACCGCCCTGTCTGTTCATGGCCTGAAACAGAGACCATGCACATCCACAAAAGCTTAGAAAACTTATTCTTTGGTCCTTCCAGAAAAGTGTGCCCATGCTGGGAGGAAAAGAGCATCTGGGAAGGGCAGACATGAGGAAGGAGGCCAAATTTAAATTGTCAGAGTGAGCCATGGAGGGAAGTATGAGGTCCAACCACTTCTCTGACTACCAAGTCTCATCTCCTGATGGAATTTCAGTGGCCTCGGCTATGAAATGGGAAGAGAGACCCCTGGCGTGAGCCCCAGGAAGCACAAGGTGGTGGTGTCTGGAATGCTCAGCTGAGTCCCTGCGCAGAGCCACCAGCCAGGCAGCCAGGAAGCTATCTCAGGAGGTTGCAATACAGATAGAAACCCCACCTTTACCATTGGATGCAGGCTTCTCAGAGGACAGGAATGTTTCCAACCCAGGAAAAAATATGACCCCAAAAAGTCATTGGCCTTAAACAAGTGACCCAAAATTAAAATAGGCTCAGGAAATCATGACTTCCCTTAGGGCTGGGATGGGAAGGTGAGGTCTGGAAGGTACAGGGAGAAGAGATGAGGTTGCTAAGCAACGCATCCTTATACTGGATTTGGCAGAAATGGCCCAGGAACCAGGGCATCTCTCACTCCCGAGCTGCTCCAAGGTCACCTTCAAGGCAGGTCCATCACCTTGGGGGAGCAATCTGGGAAAACAGAAATAAGCAGAAGGAGCCTTGCCCAATGGGCGAGATGGACTCTGAATGACTTCCCTGCAGGCCAGCCCCTCACTTATTGGGTCCTGGGTCCTTTTATGCCTGAACTGTGTGTGACCTGAATGGTTGTACTGTGCAAACCCCAGACTCAACCAAGTGAGACCGGTCCCAGGCTATGGATAAACAGATAGGGGATGTTCCCTGCATCCTATGAGTTTTTGACTTAGACTGTAATCATGGCTGGCACCCTTACCACCACCTGTGTATCCCTGAACTTCACCGAAGTCAAACCTCCATCTGTCAACATTTCCCAGAAACAAAAAGTAGCCCAAAGCAAGACACAATTGTGTGTAGTCTCAATATGGAGTAAATGTTTACCTTGTGTAAGACAGTTCTGAGGTCTCAAAAAATGACCGCAGAACCCAAAGTATTTGGCAAGACAAAAAGTTTTACTTCCATAGAAGGGTTTGTAGCCCGCTACAGCAAGCAAGCAAATATCCAAACACAAAAGGGTCCCAAGCCTCTCTCTGAGTAGTTCCAGCTCAGCTTACATTCTCATGCGATTGGCTAATACAGAGCAGTGCAGTTTCTGGGAAGACTCAAGGAAGGGCTGACCATGCAGGAATTTGAATTTCTGCCCAGTGGCTTCTGGACATTTTTAAAGGAGTTTTGTCTTGTTTAGCCCTTCGATGAGAAAGACAGCACATTTTGTTCACATTTCCCACACTTTAAAATATGCTTTCCCCATGGCCGCTGGCTTCTCCCTGAGTCCTGTGCGAAAGAGACCCTTGCTGGAACTTTCCAGTACTTGGGCCAAAAAATCCCTTTTAGCCTTGGCCCTTAAAGTCGAGTTTTTCTGCAATTTAGCCAAGGAAAGAGTCCCGAGTTTTAAGGCCAGCTGAAACAGACAGAGTTACCCTTCCAAGAGAATAGATAAGAAAGCTGAGGATCTCCCCAAGTTATCAACCCACCTGACCTTTCCTTCCAGCCAAATAACACAGCAAAAGGTCAATGACCATACCTCATTGGTCACATTTGGGCCACAAGGCATCCTGGGAAATGTAGTCTTTATTCCAGGCTACTGGGCCACTACTATGGGAGCAGAAGCAGACTCTGAGGAGCCCTCAACCCTGTGGCAGAGAATCAACAAGAGTGATGTTCTATATGTAATGGTCTGTCCTTTAAGAGACAAGCCACACCCACTCCCTCCCCCATCCACTGAGGCAAGCAGATTTTCCATCCTCTTCCAGCCTGAGTTCCTTCCTTTTTTTCTTTCTCCCAAAGAGGCAGCTTCTGCCTCTCTCCCTTCCCCCGCTTCATGGCATGCCTAATAAGTCTCTGTCTCTCACCTACCTTGCGGCTCTCTGCCTGGGACCAGCTGCCTTCGTGGCCCGCCGTGGTCTCATGCCTGCTGCCCACTGCTGCCACTCAGGGACCTGCAGCATTTTATTTTTACCATAACATTTGGTGCTTGTGACTCAGCCAGGCTCTCTCCATGTTTCCGGAACCCTGGGCTCGGGAACCAGGTTTTTCCACAACAGCTCTGCGTCCTATGTGCCTAAACGCTGACCTCTACTCACACTAGCAGCTTTGGTGATGAGTTTTCCCCTTCCGGTCAGCCAACCAGAGCCTACGTTTGAGCCCTTCGCTGACATTCATTTTATCTCTGGTTGCTTCCCATAACTAAAAACGTGATTGGACAACCCAGGGTTGGTCCACCCGCGCTAACACTGCACACGTTGTGCGGTGCATTCAATTTGGGGTCCAGGGTCCCTCAGATTGTTCCCTCTCCCTTTTTCTTTTCTTTTCTTTTGGACCACTTGTAAGTGGTCCCCGCCGTGAGAGACTGCTTGGAGCAGCCTCCAGCCTCTCTGGCTTCTGAGTCACCCCGACCAGACCACAGCCAGTCAGGCTTTATCATCCCGCCTGTAGAGAAGAGACATCTTCCTATAGGCTTTGCAGTGCCGCTGTTTCATCCACATCCCGCCTGTAGAGAGAAGACATCCTCCTATAGGCCCTGTGGTGCTTTTCTGGGTTTTCACATTTTCAGCTATGGTATAAACCCTCAAACTATCAGCCACCCACCTGTGAATGCTCTGCCAGTGTCCTGCTGGCTCCACTTTTCCTCACACTATCCCTGGCACCACTACCACTGATCCTACAGAAACCAATAAGATTAGTCAAATCCATGAGGCAGCTGTTTGCAATTCCAGCCTTCCTGCCATGGCTTGTGGTGCGGCAGCTCGGCAACAGGGCAAATCATGCCTCTAGGTCTCTCTTGTTATTATGTTTAAAACTCCAGTGGCTCAAAAAAATGTGGGGTCTCCATACTACATGTGACCACTGCCATTTTAATTGAGGTCAGGTAACCTCACCGCCATTTTAACTGATGGCCAGGTCAGGTAACCAAGTCCTGCCATCTTTACTGAGGTATTTCCTGCCTGGTTCCCCAGTGCTGACTCTGTTGCACATGTGTTTTGTGCAGTGGCATGCCTTTGGTAGGGCCCACAAAAACATCCACTTCACCCAATTCCTGTTCACTCTGTGTGTGTGTGTGTGTGTGTGTGTGTGTTCATACATGTAACTTAAATGCACCTATGTTTACTGTTAAGTGTTATAATTGTCTGTTCATTGTATCTCATTCCAGACTACAAAGCAATAAGTCTCATGTTTTAAATTGATATGTACTTTTAAGTCTCTTAATCCAACCCTGTTTTACCTGTTAAGTTGACAGCCAGTACAGTTAAGCTCGGACTCAGCTCTCCAGGCAGATTCTATACTTTAGTTATAACTCATCTATATGCAGTAAACAGCCCTCAACTGCTCAGAGATCTGGGGAATATGGCATTTAAATATTTAATTATTAAAAAACTTTTCATAACAAAAGGAGACAGGTTGGCTCCTAGCAGCAGCACTCTATTTCTTCCAAAGAAGACAGAAGACAAATGGGCACAAAACAACGCCCATCTGCAATTTGTTTCAACTGCCAAGCACTGACCACTGGGCAAAACTGCCTTTTATCTAAACTGAAGATCTCCAGACAGTGGACAGAATCACCAGAATCGACAGCCTAGCTGCTCAGGTCAAGGCAGGCTTGTCTTCCTACAGATTTCTTAGCCCACAAGATCTTCTGGAGCCTGGCCCTGTGCTAAACAGCAAAAGAAAAATACAACCCTCAGCGACCATGGAGGACCCTGAGAAGTAGCTGTAGGTGCCAACCAAGTAAGTTCTCTGTTGTTGGGTTTTTTTTTTGATCAATAACTCAAGTAAAATTTTATTCTTCTCAAATATCTCTGATTCAGTTTGACACCTGAGAGGTTTTGTCAGTTTAAAAGGACAACCTCACCAAACAAATTTCAGCAAAATACAAATACAAGCTATTAAGGCATGTACCTGCTGGTTATAAAGGTATGAGGACAAATGCACACAATCAAATTTCCCTCTCACGCTGCCTTTCATAGTCTTAAAGATACTTTTCCTTATGTAAAAATATCTGTAACAGTCATTCTGCTGCTGTTTAAAACTTATGTTTTCACAAACCCAAAAAATTCTTGTGAGTTCCAGGGAGCTGAATTAAAGGATCTACCTTAAACAGGTCAGATATACCCCTCTCAATTCCCTGGTCCTAATTTTTTTTTTCTTAAACTTAACTTTGTCATCTGTTCTGCCAATACCTTAAACAGTTGTAAGAGACACCAGACATTTCCATACCACAGACACCAGATAGGAGCAAAGAGACCAGCTACCCCAAGATGTGACCAGCATCCAGCTTTCTCAGCTGCCCCACACACCAAGACGATGCCCACAATTAAGCAGGAAGAAGTCTTGAAAATTCACTGTCCCAATTTCTTTAACCTGCTGTGCCTAACCTCCTGCCTTTTTATTATAAAAAAGAGATGGGAATATAATGGTCTGTCTTGTCCCTTTAAGAGACAAGCCCTGCCCACTCCCTCCTGTCCACTGAGGCAAGCAGATCTTCCTTCCGCTTCCAGCCTGAGTTCCTTCCTTTCTATCTATCTCGAAGAGGCAGCTTCTGTCTCTCTCCTTTCCCTTCTCCCCTTCACCCCTTTCCTTTTCCCCTCCATAACCCACTAAATAAATACCCACTTTCTCTGCATGGTGTGCCTAATAGGTCTCTGTCTCTTACCCACCGTGTGGCTCCCTGCCTGGGACTGGCTGCCTTCAAGGTCCGCCGTGGTGTCATGGCCTGCTGCCCACTGCCGCCACTTGGGATCTGCTATAACACTATGCTCCATGATTGATGAGTGGCCCATGGTGCTTGTAGTCACACATCTCTGAATTAACTATCTATGAGGGTGGGGAAGGAAGAATCTAGAAAAAAAAAAGATTTACCGTAGTTCTGGAAATCATATTACTGTAGCTTCAGGGACTGTCACACTTCTGACAAAATGAAGGAGCTTTACAAAATGGCATAGCCCTGACTAACAGCCAATAGGCCCCACACCACTGTGATAGAGCTGACCCTACGGCCTGGCCAGGTCCTCCAGCTGGAGGACAACAGCTGGCTCTGGTGGATCCAAGCACTCTGTAGATGAACAAGTGAAGGGGCTGAGGCCACCTACAGCCATGGGGTCAACATCCTGGGACACCCAGGGAGCTTGGGTCTTCCGCTGTCACGCTGGAATCTCCTGCCCCAGGCATCTGCAATACCGCTGAGCTGAAGGGATCCTGGATAGCCGCTCAGTGTGATGAGTCTCCAACCTCTGCAGAAAGCGCTGACTGGGGCCACGGTACCATCTGCCACCTGCTAAAAATACACCTCTCCTCCACCTGCAGGTGCAGCCATCAGGGGCCCCGGCTGTTTTTTAGCACTGAGTAAGCAGGAGACAACTGACTCCCAGATTCACAACCTGTCTAGATGTATAGGAACTTCTCTCTGAGAGGGCCACATGCAGAGCACGTATCCTCCCCAAAGCTCTTCCCTCAGTCTCCCGTCACAGGACACAATGACCTCCACTTTCTGGAATTCAGCCTCCTGTGATTGTTCAGGATGTAACCATTGTTCACTAGAATAGAATATGCATGGCCTCCACCATCCTTGTCCTCTCTGAAGCTTCACAGGCACAGTCCTCATGGTCCTCATTTCTCCCAGCACTTTCATGCCCATGCTCCCACCAGAACAGCCAATTACACTCTGCTTATGGCACCCTAACGGTTCTCTGGCCTGTGTCCCCCCCGAAAACCACTTCAAAGGCCTACAAATGGCAGGAGCATGTTTACCACATCAATGGCCCCACTTCTTAATATACAATGTCTGGGGGGGGGGGGTAGAGAACAGGCCTTTAGAGTCAGCTGTCTCCTTCCACCATGTGGGTCCTGAGGATGAGACTCAGATCATCAGGGTCGAGGGCAGGTTCTCTCAAGTCATATTGCTGGCCCAATAGAGTTTTGTTTTCTATCTTGATTGACAAGGTCATAGTTTCAAGACTGCATGACTTACCGGATTAGGGCCATTGGCATGGCTCAGTGGGTAAAGGTGCTCTCTGCCAAGACTGACAACCTGAGGTTAGCCACTGACTCACACACGGTGGGAGGAGAGAACCAACTTCTACCAGCTGCCCTCTGACTTCCACATGGGCACTGTGGTTTACACACACACAATAAACAAACAAGTACATAAATAAATATGTTTTTAAAAACTTACCAAACTATACACATTTTTGCAAATGTGTGGTCTATTAATTTTAGTACCATGAAGTTAGAACAGGAAAGCCACCTGCTACACCTTAGAAACAACCTTTCCAAGTTTCACGCTGACTGCTGTGTAGGTGGCTCAGACTAGGAAATGAAACAGTCTTTTCTTAGCATAAGTTAAAAGTAAGAAGAGATTACCATATACAGACAAAACTAGGACTTGGATCTTCACGACGTGTACCTTGCGTTAGTCAAGATGACATTGAGGAAATGTCCTAACGGGAGCTAAGTATGGACTCTCTGGGCTTTCTACCCAGCTATGCCCTCCTCTCCACTCTCCTTCTGAGCAAGCCTTTACCCAGCCTGGAACCCTCACCCATTAGATGGTGCTCCCTGCCCCAGCCACACATGATCAGGACGTGTCTTCCTTCTTCAGCTAAGCCTCTCTAGAAATGTCCTCACAGATTTACCAGATGTGTGTCTCCTAAGTGATTCCAAAAACCAGTCAAGCTGATCATGAAGAATAACCATTACCATCTGCCGCTCATCAACACCACACCCAAGCATTACCATGGTATCCCACTCCTGGTCCGTAAAGGTTCGTGGCCATCTCAACGCAAAATTTACTCAGTTCATCTGTAAGAGGCCCCAGAATCTTAACAGTTCTAATATTATGCCAAAGCCCAGAGTCTGTTCTTAACAGTGAGGCACCGTAAACTCAGAAGGTAAGTTATGTCACCACAGGACAATGGCACTGAATAAATGTCCCCATTTCAGAAAGGAAGAATGGAAGAACCTCTCCAGCATGCCGGGTCCTCCACCATGACTTCGGTGTCACCCTCACAGCCTTACGAAACATCCTCCCAGAATCTCCTTGTAGACACCTCCATCCGGCCTCAAGCTGCCCAACCTCAGCAGCTTTCTCAAATCTCGGCACAACTCTCTAAGACCCTGTAGATTTTCTCCATTCTCCTTACCCACAAGTCCAGCAGCATGTAGACCATACTGCCAAGTTTTAATGCTAGTTCAAGGCACAGTCTGACCACCTGCTACCACGCTGCCAGATTCTGTATCTTAGCAGCCAACTCTGGGAAAACACTTCCTCAGGTGGGTTGTTTCCCAGCACAGGACCCCTTCAGCAGCAATCTCAGTTTAGCCCCTGTCTTTCCAAAACATTTGAATTTTCACAGAGTGGAGCCTTCAGCAGGCTGCTTCTTCCCGATTGTCCCCTTTATTGCCACTGATCTCTTTCATAACTAAAGATCCTTTGTGCACTGACCTAGAATCCATAAGTGTGAGTACGCTCTGTTCCTCACCAAAATCAACACTTTTTTCCCCATGTCTCTATCATTTTCTCACTGCAGAGCTGACAGAGAGCAGGGAGCAGTAACCATGCCACCACCTGGATGTTGTGCTGTTTTAAAATGACTCCCACAAATAACCTACTCGACTCCTTCAGAATTAAGATTCATTGGAATTCCCAGGAAAGAATGCAGCCTTTGTTCACCAGTATATAACATTCGTGGTGTCCGGTCCCTTGAGCCCTTGCTAACCCTGAAGCCTCCTGAGCATGGTCCTTACTGCCCTCATTCTTCTCAACACTCCTGCCAGGAAGGTTATGTTAACTGCGTCCTGCTTACAGCATTCTGAAGGCTCTCTGGTCCATGGCTCTAATTCTTCCACCTCCCTCCCAAGAGCCACTTCCAAAAGTCTACAATCCACACGATCACATTCACCACAGCAACAGCCCCCCTCACCACACTCAGTGTGGTGCTGAGGAGGGTGGCAGTGTATGCGTCCTATGTGCACATGGGCATAAGAAGTCTACAGACGTGTACCTGTGTGGATGGCACGTGCCTTTTCTTCATGCCCTATATTCTCAGACCCTTCCTAGACCTCAGTTTCACGGCGGTGGTTCCTGGAGTCCATTTAGGTCACAGCTTTGCCACGAGCTCTTTGTGATGACCACAGTTACATCTGCTTCCGTATCTGACCTTAACTCAGCGAATCTCGGCCAAGAGTGGATGTGTCCCCTGGGGACAGTTGGCAGTGTCTAGGGAAACTTTTATCATTCTAGACTCATGGTGTTTCAGCAAAAGATGGCCCGATCCCAAATATAGAGAGGGCTACAGCTGATCCTCTGAAATGGGATGGAGTAGCCAGGTGTCACTTGTCTCAGCTTCACAAGTGTGTCAGATGAAGGCGTAAGTGAGTGAGCCTCTTGGGGAAAGCACGACAGGTATGATAGTGCCCCTGCTCTACTCACTCCTACAGGACACCTTCCCCCAGCTCTTGCCCCCAGGATGGGGCTCAGTGACAGTAGCTCCCCTCAAAACAGCTGAATGCCACACCCTCAGCCCATTCTTAAGGTGAAGAAGCTGAGGCTTCTGAGGCCCAGAAGGCCACGTTCTGATAGTCTGAAGTTAGAGCCCTTTCCAGGACCCCTCTGTAGGATCCCTCCTCTTGGCGTGTTCTCCCTGGGACACAATGCTCTGAAAAGACCCAAGGGAACCCTAGAACCTGGGCTATTCACCCAGGTTCTCTTTCATTTCATGTGTTTGATAGTGCACAGTGTCTTTGATATCATCCCATTCTTAAGATAAGGAAACTGAGCCCGCCTTTATCCCAACACTCAGGACACAGAGGCAGGAGGATCTCTGAGTACTGTGAGATGTCTTTCTGTATATGGTGAATATGTGTTGCTCTCATTGGTTGATAAATGAAGCGGCTTTGGCCTATGGCAAGGCTAAATAGAGCCAGGTGGGAAATAATCCAAGAAGAGATACAGGGGGGAAAGGGCGGAGTCATAGAGGTGCCTATCTAGACACTCAAGAAGCAAGACATGTAGAAAATGAGATAACAAGCCACAAACCATGTGGCAAAGCATAGATAAGAAATATGGGTTAATTTAAATGTAAGAGCTAGCTAATAATAAGCCTGAGCCATCGGCCAAACATGTATAATTAATATTAAGCCTTTGAGGGGTTATTCAGGAACTGGCAGGTGGGAGAGAAACCTCTGGTTACTTCTGAGTTTCAGGCCAGCCTGGTCTACAGAGTGAGTTCCAGGCTAGCCTGGTCTATAGAATGAGTTCCAGGACAGTCAAGGCTACAACACTGAGACCCTGCCTCAAAAACAAATGAACAAACAAAAAGACGAGGAAACTACAACCCAGAAGGTCCACTAAAGAGTTTCTAGCTTCTGGAAGCAGAGCCCAGGGGACAACCTGGTGCTGCCAGGGTGCTTCTGTATGTTCTTGTTTAATCACCATGGCTCAACTCACGCATGTCTTTTGGATTTTTTTTTTAAAGTTTGGTTGTTGGTTTGCTAATTGAGGATAATCTCAAACCCCCTCTGTAGCCAAGGATGGCTTTGAAATTCTGATCCTCCTGCCTCCACCTCCCTGGGATTGCAGGCTTGTAGCACCATGCCCAGTTTCTGAGATGCTGGGGAACATGATCAGGGGCACACACGCTTGGCAAGCACTCTGCCCCAGGGGCCCTGAGTGAGCTTGCATTTGTGACTCAGTGGGCCCTGAATCTCCTCCTTGAGAATATGCCCTTGCTCTAAGATGCACAGCTGAGAACCACGCACAGCATGTACCCACTCCTCACCACACTGTGCACATGCACGTCTGTGCTGGGCCGCCTCCCTCCCTCACACGTGAGAAGGATTAATCAACAGCCTCTCTCTTCTGAGGTGGAGGGGCATCTTACTGCCTCTGCTCAGGATTCTAACAGCATCGGTCCCTGAGTTGACCACGATGCCTGTCTGTAGTTCCCTACCTCCCACCCTTATCCTTTATTCTCGAACATGCTTTTCTGGGCTCTGTGCACTAGTGTAAATCATTCTGTACAATTATTTGTAATTAAGGGAGAATATGTGTTCTGGGCTTCAAGATTAGCTATATTTTGCTGAAATAAATCTACATCAGTACACTGGCCCAGGAGGCAGCACGGAACACAATTAACTTTCTTCTAACTTAACAGGGGTTTGTGTAGCTGTTTTCATAATCATAATATCTCAAGACATATAAACATTTTTTCCCTAATGTAGTTGTGTTCCACCAACAAGACAGCTTGGGTTTAAATGAAGGCTCAGGCAGTGTTGGCTGTGAGGCTGTATTACACAGAGGATCCTGAATTCTGCTGTCAAGCCTGTGGATAGCTATCCTCACACAGGTGCTTCCCCCTGACCCTCGAGGGGGTCTTCAGAAACCCCAGCGAACTGTGAGAGATACCTGTACCCCAACTTGGCAACTCCACCCCCAGGCCTCAGAGCATCCTGACTTCTCCCAGACCCCCTCATTATTTTCCTTGTTTTTATTATTTTCCCTGTCTCCTTCCCACAGCGATTTGATAGAAACACATCCAAAGCTTGAGTTTTACAGCCTCATAAAATCATGTCTGCTTTACGTTTCAGCCCAAATCCGGCCAGAAAGGGGCCATGCCAAGACCACTCGGAGGAGGAAACACAGGAAAAGAGCTGAGTGAGCTTCTCCACGAACTGCTACTGAGGGGGACGCAGAAGGAAGAACGCAGCTGTGTGTGCCAAAAGAAAGGTTCTTGTGTATTCACACCCACCACGGGAGGGAGTTGGGGCTGCCAGAGGGGCATGACAGGCTGACTGTCCAGCTCGACGGTCACAGTAGGACATGTCACGAAGCATGCAGGACACAGGAGAAAAGATGTCCTATATGGCACCATGGGAAGCGGCAGGGGCTGGAGATGAAGGTCCTGGGGACCAGACCCGAGTCAAGTGACCTTCCAAGCTGAGCACAGCTGAGCTCCAAGGACTCTCCTATCTCCAGCAAGCACTGAGACTCCAAATGGGGCCACCAGTCCCCAGTTACCTGGTGTTCTGGTTTCATTTCTGTTCCTGTGATAAAACACTCTAATGAAAAACAAATTATGGGAGAGGGAGGCTTATTTCTGCTTAAAATTCCAGGTTATAGCCCATCATTGTGGCAAAGCCTCGTAAGGAACTTCAGTTAACCTATCACATCTGCAGTTGAGAGCAGAGCGAAGGACCGCGTACGTGATAGCTTCCCAGTGTGCTAGCCCCTTTGTGCTCAGCTCAAATTCTCCGTTCATCTACAGTTGAGGACCCCTGCCTAGGAAATGGCACCACCCACAGTAGGCTGGGTCTTCACATATCATTAACTTAATTAAAATATTCCCCATGGACCAACCCAATACAGACAATGCCTCATTGAGAGTCTCTTCCTGGGTCATTCAAGTTGTATTAAGTTGACAGTAAAGCTAACCGTATCCAGGAGCATTAGACCCACGGGGCTTGCTGGAAATTATGGAAAAACAGCCAAAAGGCACTGCATACTCCCAGGTCCCTTGGGTCTCTGGGCTGATGAGTGAGTATATGTGTGATGACCATGACACAGGCCCTGCCTGCAGTGACCACACACGTGTGCACAGACACACACACACACACACACACACACACACACACACGAGCACTGGCACTCACAAGCTAGATTTGCCCCTCCTTCTGAGGGAAAGATTGCACACACTCTGCCTTCACCACATTTGGTCTTCCAACAGCAACAAACAAGAGGCAGCCACATGACCAAACGACAGCATCCCAGCCCAGTTCCCCTTCCCTCATGAACACAGCTGACTGTGCCCCATGATTGGATTGTGCTTCCTTCCTGGAGACAGAACGGTCTAGAATCTTATTTGCAGGCCTCAGTTTGGGAAAGCAGGGCCTCCCGCAGTTAAGGCCTGAAGGAGTATGGCATATGGTTACAGATTCATTTTTAAATCCTTTTTTTGCCCTTAAACACACACATAACAAATTCTCCTGGAATTAGAAAAAAAATTGAATTTCAGATCAACAAAAAATAAAATTTTTTATATAAATATGTACCGAACATTGCTTGGGACAGAGTTATACTAAACTAAATTAATTCGTTATTTGCCTGAAATTCAAATTTAACTGAAAATTTTGAATTTAAATTTATCTATCAACTCTACATACACAACACACATACACATTTTTCTCTGGATGAAATCTTATCTAGGAAAATGGAAAGGACAGAAAACCACCCAACCTTTAGGACCCTGAGGCCCCTCCACAAACTCTGAAGGTGAAGTTAGAAAAAGAATCACTTGTGCCATGGATGGGATGTTTTTGTCCCTTTGTGTTTTTGTACTTTGTGTAAAGTTTTGTCCCTTTGTCCGCTCTGGCCTGTGACCTTGGATTCCACCTGTTCCAAACCCGGCTGTTGGTCACTTTTCTCATATGCTTGAGTCTGGGTTTTGGCTTATGTCTGTCACACCCACTCTCCGGCCCCTGCTTCCCATGGGTCCTCTGCCTCCCCCACCACCCCGCCCCTGTGTGCCCTTTGGACCCCTCCCCCCACAGGCTGCTCTGGAGCTCAGTCTGCCCATACTAGGGTACAAGCAACACTGACTTCCACTGGAGTCATTCACCTTGTAGCTCATGATGAAGGGATCCTCTCTGGGACTCCAGCTCCTTCCCCAAGGGGGTGGGCATAAGCTATAGCAAAACCTTTTCGAGACAATAGAAAGGGGGCCAGGCACGTGCAGAGAGGTCCAGCAGTATGGCAGCACCATGGAGGAGAGCGATCCAATCACGATAACTGTCATGGCGTATAACTTAGAGCTGTGAGGTGGTGGGCTGGGCTGAGGACATGCTGGGCACTTGCATATGACAAATACTCCCTCCCCGCATGGGCCAGCCTCCTATTTTCTCTAGGGCAGAGGATGTGGGCTTGAGGCTGATACTCAGATAGATCTGCTATTTTGTTTTATCCCTTTTGGTTTTTTCCACACTAACTTAAGACTTTTACAATGCTAATTACACATTCTGTTTCTAAACTTACCCGTTGAGTGACGAGTTAGCTATAAAAATCCTGAGTGGGAGGGCAGCCCCGAGCCACAGTGTGAAGATAGAGGACTGGGTGTGCACAAGTGTGTCTGTGCCCACACTGTGACTCACAGTCTGTGCTCTAGGTGGCCTGGTTAGTGTCCTTGCACACCCTCAGGAGACCACTGCCATGTGTTACATTTCTTGTGCTTTGGATAGAGGAGTTCCACACCCACCAAAGTCACAGAACTAGGTGCCAGGGTGATGCTGCCCATGGTCCATGGCAGTGGGAAGGTTGGCTCATGGCAAGAACTGGGTATGGTTTTCTCTGTAGCTTCCCAAGTTGCTGTTGGAGGAAACAAGTTTTGTTATTGAGTAACTTGGGGTTCCGTCTTTGAGGTTCTTAGTCTCATTGATAAAAGAATTAGAAATAGACTTGGCAGAAAATTCAAGGACAATTTGTTAGAGTTTAAAGGGAAAATTCCCAGCTGGGCTAGCTGTAAATCTTGGCAGCTTCCTCCAGGAGGGAGATGGAAGAAGAGAGAGAAAGCCAACCGCATGTCGGATGAGCAGCTTCCTTGTAGACAAGCAACCACATGGCAGAGCTGAATGGCTTCAGAGAAAAGGAACGAGAAGGCCCAGAGTGTCCAGGAAACTGTGCCCAGGCTTTGGCCAGCATCCAAAAGACAAAGAGAGAGAAATAGAGGCGGGAATGTCGAACTTTCTGGGAGGCTCTGCAGCACTTACAGGGTGGATACTCTACCAACCTCAGCCAGAGGGAGGGCTCCTGAGAAGGCAAGTTCACATCTCACTAAGGGGATTAGTCCTTCCCTCTCCCTCTTGGAGAATTGACAGGCCCCACTGGGTTAACTCTTAAAGGGAGCAGACAGCCTTATGCCATGTTCAAGGCTTAGAATGTCGGGTCTACACCCCGGGTCAGACATTGAATTTAGATTCTTTTAACTTGGAGGAGGTAGCTTTGCCTTATCTGAGCTCAACCACAAACTCCCAGGTGCCTCCATCTTTTCAAGAGGTAATTTTAATCCTGAGGAGTGCCCACGCTGGCAGTTAACTGTCTAGTGTTATCAGGGAAGTGGGATGTAGGATCCTAAACCTTCGAAATATCTAGGGCTACTACACAGTTTGGTGGCTCAACTCAGTTTGCTTTAACTATTTGAGCCTAGCTTCTTCTGCACAGCTTTCATCTTTGAACTCACACAAGTTGGTCATCTGCATGGAGTGGGGGGATTGCTGAGACTCAGATCCTGTTCTATAGATGCTGGCAAAGGAGCCTCTTTAGGAGCTGTTTGAATAATGTGGGTGACTGTCCCTCAGGGAGTTTCCCATTTAGTGCTTCAATGCTGCTGGGTTTTTGGTGGTGTTGGTGATGATGATGGTGATGGTGGTGATGGTGGTGGTGATGATGGTGGTGGTGGTGATGGTGGTGGTGGTGATGGAGGTGATGATGGTGATGGTGGTAATGGTGGTGGTGATGGTGGTGATGATGGTGGTGGTGGTGGTGGTAAAGGAGGTGATGATGGTGGTGGTGATAGTGGTTGGTGTAGGAGGTTCTTCTGTCTATATGTTGCTTTCATTGGTTAAATAAAGAAACTGCCTTGGCCTTTTGATAGGGCAAAACTTAGGTAGGTGTGGAAGAGAGAACAGAATGCTGGGAAGAAGACAAAGAAAGAGCCACCACCATGAAGCTGCCAGATCAGACATGCTGAATCTTTCCCAGTAAGCCACGACCTCGTGGTGACATACAGATTATTAGAAATGGGTTGAATCAAGATGTGAGAGTTAGCCAAGAAGAGGCTAGAACTAATGGGCCGGGCAGTTTTTTAAATGAATACAGTTTCTGTGTGATTATTTCGGGGGTTAAGCTAGCCGGGCACCAGGAATGTGGCCCACCGCTCCTCTTACTACACGTGGTGGTGATAATGGTGGTGGTGATGGTGGTGGTGATGGTGGTGGTGGTGGTGATGGTGGTGGTAGTGGTGATAGTGGTGATGGTGATGGTGGTGGTGATGGAGGTGATGATGGTGGTAATGGTGGTGATGATGGTGGTGATGGTGGTGGTGGTGATGGTGGTGGTGATGGTGATGGTTGTGATGGTGGTGATGATAATGGTGGTGGTGATGGTGATGGTGGTGGCAGTGGCGGTGGTAGTGGTGGCGGTGGTTTTTTGTTTTTTTGGTTTTTCTGTTGTTGTTTTTTAAGCTGCTAAAAGTATGCACTATAGAAAGATGACACACATGAGTGCAGAACCAGTGTGCTCATGGGTGCACACACCTGACTGCCCATCACCTTGAAAATGAGTGTGAGGAAAATAAGTACATATACCTGTAGCAGGCTTTCTTGGGACACCAGCCCCCAAAACATGACACGGAGACTTATTGTAAATGATGAATGCTGGCCTTAGCCTAGGCTTGTTTCTAGATAGTTTTTTCTTTAACTTAATCTATTTCTATTCATCTCTGTGCTGCCCTGAGGCTCATTTACCTCATCTATGTACTGTCCATCCTGCTTTCCTGCTTCCTCTGTCTGGCTGGTCCCAGGCTGGCTCCCCTTTCCTCTTTGCCCATCAGCCCCACCTATCCCTCCTCTGACTAGCTAATGGACATTCAGCTTTTTATTAGACTAATCAGGTGCCTTAGGCAGGCAAGGAAAAACAGCAACACATCTTTACATAGTTAAACAATTATTCTACCACACAAAAAAAATTGTAACACATCTTTATTTTTAGTTAAACAAATAGTCTATTCTATAACATATACCCCTGCTAAGCAACCTTCTTAGCAATAAGTAAGTCCTATGCCCATGGTGGGCCCAAAGAATCAGGGGGTCAAAATCTAGCCAGAGTGCCTCATTTCTCTGACTCTGCTGATTGGGTCAGGGTTGTACCTGTGACCTGCTGGGGTGGTTTGAATAGGAACGACTCGCATAGACTCCTGGGTGAGAATGCTTGACCCAGAAGGAGTGGCACTTGTAGGAGGTGTGGCCTTGTTGGAGTGGGCGTGGCCTTGTTGGAGGAAGTGTGTCACTGTGGAGGCGGGCTTTGAGGTCTCAAGAGAGGTCTCATGTGACAGTCTCTTTCTGCTGCCTGCCAGATCAAGATGTAGAACTCTCAGCTGGTTCTCCAGCACCATGTCTGCCTGCAGGCTGCCATGCTCCCTGCCATGATGATAATGGACTAATCATCTGGAACTGTAAGACAGCCCCAGTGATGTGTTTTCCTCTATAAGAGTTGTATGGTCATGGTGTTTCCTAACTTTAAATCCTAACTAAGACAGCTGAGTCAGTCCAGACCTAGGAGGACTCGCAGGTTTTCATGTGTGTGGGGATGGAGGTGGCTGTCATGACAGGAGGCTCTTATTCCCAGGCACTTAGGGTTCTCCCTGCTGCTCCAGAAGGAGGTCAATGTCCTGGTTAGTTTTTTACTATCAACTTAATACAATCTAGAATCATCTGGGAAGAGGGGACCTCAACTGAGGGATTGCTAAGATCAGCTTCGCCATTGGCCATGTCTGAGAGGCATTGTCTTGGTTGCTAAGTGATGTAGGAGAGCCTGGCCCACTGTGGGTGTCACCATTCCCAGGCAGGTGATCTTGGGCTTTGAAAGAAAGTTCACTGAGCATGAGGTATCGAGTGGTTCAATAAACAGCTCTCCTCCTCCTCCTCCATGTTTGCTTCTTTGGTTCCTGTTTCAGTTTCTGCCCTGACTTCCTTCAGTGATGGACAGACTCTTACCTGGAAGTCTAAGCCAAATAAAGTCTTTCCTCCCCTAGGTTGCTTTGGGCCAGAGTGTTTCATCAGAGCAACAGAAAACAAACTAGAACAGTCAGCCTATAGGAAAAGTCACCTCAGAGACCTGAAGACAGTCAGGAGACAGCCACAGCTTCCAAGGAGCCCAAGCGTCTCTCCTGGATGAATCTGGTCTAAACTGCTTTCCGTGGTTTGTGAGACACTGTGCAAGGTGAGGGCAAGCACCCCATTTGACAGTTGAGAAAAACTAAGGCTCCAAGCAGGAAACAGAAAAACAGGCAGAACCAGTCTTCATCACCTCCATTGGTCATTCGTCTACATCACTCAACCTGTCTGTCCCCTTTTGGATGAACACACATCTCTAGGAGAGTGGTACATGCTCCAGGCACTGGCAGGTGCATGCATGTTGGTGGGCAGATGTGCATTCATATGTGGAAGGGAGTGTGTGTCCACAAGCCATGGGGCGGCATGATCGTTGCTCATGTGTGTTCAGGACTACCCAATGCTCGGCCCTCTTCTGAGCCCTTCTCACGTAATTCTTAGGCAGTTCTAGCTGAGACGGGGCCTTGGTTTGGGATACCACGGGTCAGATGAGTTGAGTCACACTGGTCCTCATCTTGGACCAGTGTCCAAGCCCTTACAGTGGAGCTCGGGTCACGTAGACAAGGACACCTCCCTCTCCACGTATCCGGGAAGACTGACTTTCTACCACTTCAGAGCAAGCCGACCAACCAAGCTGAGCTCATCCCTGGTCTTCTGGGCGGCCAGTCAGGGAGAGCTATGGGAAGGCAGCTTCTCTGTGGGTGCTGTGTTCTCTGCACCATCAAGGACTGTGTCTCCGTGAGGCAAAAGTCAGTCCTGTTTCTCTTGAGTTGCTCCTGCCAAGCGTTTTGTCATAGAAATTGAAAGAGAAATCCTATTTACCCTCCCAGACTAGAACATAGCTGTCAGAGCACACAGACCTGGGCCACTGTCTGCTCTGCACCCAGGGAGCCTTCACTAACGTGATAGGTGACCCATACTTTTCTCTCCCTTTCTCTCTGGACACTGTGCACTGATAATCTTCGGGGAGCCCCACCCTCCACATTTGGGTCATAAGTTGTGGGGTAGGAGACAGTGGACCAGTTGGGCTCCACACTAGAGCTGAGCCCCAGCCAGGGTGGGTTTTCATAAACTCATGCAGGTATGTCTCTTGTTCTAAGGCCCCGGGGGGCCGTCCCTGCCCTGAGAAAATCCCACCACCTTGACTCACTTCCCCCATTTGAAGACTATACATCAACAGGTGGGTCCAATCACGTGAACCCTGATAACCACAGCATAGCAATACCAGGAAGAGGCTGGGGTGGTAGCTCTGGCAGGGCCCCTCCTCAACAAGGAAGGAGCAAAAGCAGCCTCCAGGCTGAGAGAAGCTGGCTGGGTCCTGGGTGCTGCCTGATGTGCGGGCAGCTCCACCACTGTAGGACTTGGCTGAGTGGGCGGTACACTCCCTTTGGCTTCAGACTGAAGACTGGCTTTCTAGTCCTTGTGACTTTAGGTCAAGGAGCAGTGCCTATACCTGATTGGGGGTCAGGGAGAGATGCCCACAGGGGCAGCCATGAGCTGGGCTGAGCCCACCAGATGGGCATAAACCCACATACACCGAAAAAGCTGCCAGGCTGCCCCCAGGAGTCTGGTCCCCTCACCAGGGAGCCTCTGTAGCCCCCCTAAGGGGTTCTACTGCTCACCCCGCCTCTCTCTCTCTCTCTCTCTCAATACTCCACTTCTACATTTCTCATCTTGAACGATGGCAAACTAAAGCACTTAATTTTCGTCTTCCAGCCCAATTAATATGAAAGTGTGCTGAGCTGACGCAACAGTGAGAGGCAGGTCATTTATATCAATTAGCAAAGCCAGCTCCGAGCAGTCTCCAGGGATCAACAGCCGTGGGAAGGGGAGCTGAGGCATTGAGGCCCTTGGGGCAAAGAAGCAGAAGCTGGGGTGCCACTAGGGCCCCCCAATGCTTCTCATCGAGTCTCCCTCCCTTCCTTCCTTTCCTTCCTCCTTTCTTCCTTCCTTCTTTCCTTCCTTCCTCTTCCCTTCCTTCCCTTCTCCTCGTCCCTCCCCCTCCATTTCCTCTCCTCTTTTATCTCTTTTCCTCCCTCCCTCCCATCTTTCCTCTCACCCTTCCTTTCTCCTAACCTCCTTCTTCCTCATTAGGCTGTAAAACCATGGTGACTTTTCTCTGGCATACCTGGAGACAGGGTTCAGCACGCAGCAATCCATACATATTCACCGAATGGGAGGTACCCTGTACCCTTCCGGTCCTGCTGGACTGTAAAGCCATTGTCAGGGTCAATCTCAGAGGAGCCTGGTGCAAAGTTGCCGAAATGCAGGTCACGGGAGGGAGCAGACTCACCCCACTGGTAGGGCTCATATGTAAAGTGCAGTCCAATTCTCAAGCCCAAGAGAGCGGAATTCTAAAGCAGGGTGTGAAGATGCTTTGTTGCTCTGGGCCTGGCATCTAATCAATGTGCTTTAATCTCAGAGCAGGCACTTGTCATCTGAAGTATTGATGGACACACAGCAGCCCAGCATCTCTGCCCGGGAGTGGGGGCAGGGGGGGGATTCTGCAGAGCCTGGGGCCTTGAGGGCAAAGGTGGACAGCTCTACGACCAGGCCACAGCAGGACCTGCTGAATTAATGACTCCCGAGTCAGCCAGTTACATTTGCAAGTCCGTGGTGGTTTGAATGAGAATGGCCCCCAGAGACTCCTGCCTTTGAATGCTTGGTCCAGTTGGTAGAACTATTTGGGAAGGACTGGGCAGTGTGGCCTTGTTGGAAGAGTTGTGTCACTGAGGGTGGGCTTGTGGTTTCAAAAGTCCACTCCAAGCTGTGCGTGGTGGCGCTCGGGAGGAAGAGGCAGGTGGATGTTTGTGAGTTTGAGGCCAGCCTGGTCTACAAAGTGAGTTTCAGGACAGCCAGGGCTACACAGAGAAACCCCGTCTTGAAAAATAGAAAACCAAACCAAACCGCTCCATTCCAGTTAGTTTCCTCTCTGCTTCTGCTTGTGGAGCGAGTGTGAGCGCTCAGCTCCTGCTCAGGGCCATGCCTGCTGCCTGCTGCCTGCCTGCGCCCTCCGTGATGGTCATGGACTCTAAATCTCTGGAACTATAAGCTCCCAATAAATTCTTTCTTTTATAAGCTGCCTTAATCATGGTGTCTCACCACAGCTGCAGAAAAGTGACAAGACAGGGTCTCCGGATTCCCACAGGGTCAAGTCCTATATTCTATTATGCAGATGATGGACCTGAAGAAGAGGTTTCCAATTTTTTCCAAGGCCACACAGCTCTGACACAGGATTGACTTTAACCCAGCAAGATGGTCTAGGTCCACCCCAGACTGCAAACCCCACTGTGGAAAACTACAGGACTGTTGGTCTCATGGTTCGTGATGTGCAGTGGGAACAGTCCTGGGGACTTGTGAAACTTTCAGGAATCCAGAAAAATAATGCGGTTGTTTTGAAAACCAGAGGGGAATGGCCTGGAGATGTGGGAGATCCTGCAAATGCTATGGCCAGCAGAGAAACCCTCTCCACAGTGCAGGAAGGAAGTCCAGTCCAGCGCGGCCTTAGTTAGCGGGTGTTGGTTCAAACTTCTAGAATCTGACACTGTACAGTTTATTTTAGACCTGTTTAAGCACAGCACAATTGTGGAAAATAGGTTCCTGGTAAGAATTATTTCTATCCCATGTGCACAGTAAAGCTTAAGGCGACTACATCAGAACTCTTTTGCAAAGAGCATGTGACCTACACCCTGAAGCTGGGTTCTGTAGATTAAGGACCTTGGATCTGGTGTGGTCTTGACCATGCAGATAGTGTAGAGGTCAGCAGGCTCTATAGTACATGTGTGTATAGTACATGTGTGTGACATCTCCCCTCAGGATGGGTTCCATTGCCAAGAAACAAAGCTCAAGATAAAGGTCTAGAGAGGGGGAGCCTGGGATAAACACAGTATTCTGGGGGTGGGGGGGGGATTTGGATGTGACCTGGACCTACAGATAACTTTGACCTTTAGGCTATTAGCATCCACTCAGAGCTGTCTGGGTAAAAAACAGGTTTAAATCCCTTTCACGGAAGAGACAAGCCTACATACTTAACATTCCTGGTTTCCCTGGTGCTTCTTGGTGAGCACACAGACCTCGTGCCCTCTGCAAGGATAGAACTGTATCCACCCAGGCAGTTCCAGGAGCTGTGGAAACAAACAAAATGGGGCTAGGCATCAGCTTGGGACAAAGGAACACAGCCAGGAAGATCTCAGGGCTCTAATTCTAGCCATCACAGGGAGAGGGGACCACATAAAATTAGTCCCTACAACCCAAGGAAGGCCCTAAAGTAAAGCAGGGTCTTAGATCTGTGCTTCCGCTCAAGGACTTCAAGACAATGCAGGACAAGGTCCTCTGTTCCATTCCCGCCTCGCTCCAGGACTTGGCTGTGCAGCTTGAATCTCGTCTGGGTTGCAATAGAGATTCAATAAGCTACTTAGCAAAGTATTCAGTATACAGTAAGTGTGAAGTTAATGGGGTCCTGGCCTTAGAGTTTAGAGACTTTAAGAACAATTTCAGGGCAAGAAATGAGGCTGTGAGCAAAGGGGACTGTGCACAAGATCAAGGGGGCAGAGAGCTTGGGAGACAGAGCCTGAATGCCCAACTTTAGGGCCAGTGAGGAAGAGACAGCAGAACCCAGGCAGCGGGACCTTGTCAACCAGAGAGTGAAGAGAAAGGGAAAGCGGAGGTCAGCACCAGGCTCACCCGTGTGGATGGGCAGGTGGCCTAATCCTTAACTCAGAGCAGCCTGCCCTGAGTGGTGAGAGTGTGGCTGGAACTCTCCAGTGGAGAAGGAACCTCTCCATTGGGTTTGCACACTGCTCTTCCCCTCCCCTGCCTCCTGTTCCACTCCCTCCCTCCTCTTCCCCTCCTTCCTCTCCTCCCTCACCTCCCTCCAGTGCCAGGCTGAGCTACAAGTTACTGCTCCCTCAAGAGAAGCTGAACTACTGTTTTTGAAATTAAACCTCCAAAATGAAGAACAGAAGAACCCTGGACTCATTAGCATCACCCCTCCTGTCAGCTCCAGATCACAGTCTGGGACACTCCCACCCATTCTAATGTTACAAAACAGAACCCCTAAATCCTCAGACCAACAGAAATAGACCTACCAAAATGTTTGATGCCTCCCACAGTGTATGTGTTAGTTTTATTTCTGATATGGGCTGGGCTGAGAATTTCTAATGTCCAATGTGTATGTTTTTACTGTGTTGGATGGCGGACCCACGTCACCAGGAGCCCTGGGATTTTCTACAATCTTAGGAGTTTCGGAATTTAATTTCATAACTTTTAAATATTTACAAACCTTTAAAGCTCTATCTTGGCTTTTATGGCCTGTGGTTACATTGTATGTTCTATCTGTGACTGTCTGATGCCAAGTCTTCAGGAAGGGCAAGGGGAGCCCCCAAATGCAGCCCTAGCCCATGGGAGGTGTGAGTGGCATACTGCTAGCCTTGGAGATACTGTGTCCAACAGAGTCCCAGTGACCCAGAGGAACCAAATGGGACGGGACCAGAAGAACAAGTGAGGCCTCCATGGCAGAGGCAGGGTGGAACCTTCCAGAGAAGCCGGTGACATCACTCCCCGGAGGGCAGGCTCCACTCCAAAGGTGCTTCACTGTAGTTTTCTCCCTGTCTCTACAGACTTAGGCACAGCGAAGAGGTGAGGATGGAGACTGGGAGACAATGTGAAGGCCTCCTCAAAGGGCAAGGGAGGAGAGAGAGGGAGAGGAGAAGAGGGAGGGAGGAGAGGAGGGCTCCCCTAGACAACAGATACCTTTGAAACAACCCCCTGGGACCTATGCTGTGGAGGAGTCCCTCTTCCTGCGAGGACCAGGTACATGCATATTCAGGCATGTGGGAGCAGACAGATGTGGCAGGCTGCACACTGATGGTTTATTCAGTCAGTCAGGATTTACCGGACGCTCGTCAGGCAGACGCTGAGCAAGCCAGGCATGTGCGCTGGAACACTGGCTTTAGGACTGGATGGAGGGAAGCCTACCAGTCACATGGTGTTGAGCAGTCAGCAGGGAGGCAGGGCACCACACTGACAGGAAGATATGGAGGGTTCTGAGAGTGTGACAGTGAAGGACATAACTGCCCAGTTACCTCCAGACATTTCAGTTCCCCTCCCCAGAGCGGCAGCCACCAACCTGGCCTCTCCCCCGGGGGCCCATCTGCCCAGTTCTGGTTTTTCTGCCCCAACCTGCCTCCAGCTGCCTTGATCTTTTTTGGCTACACCATCTACCTCAAGGTAGGCAGAGCCCACAGGGGAGGAACTGGGGAGAGAGCTGTCTGCAGAGGGAGCTCTCTGAGGCAGGTACAGAGACCCTGGGACAGGACAGAGTTTTGCTAATGGTGTTGTGAACACTGACTCTAAGCATGGCGGTCATCAGGAGCACTAAGACTGCCTACAAGAGACCCTCAAGACCCAGGACTGTCAACAAAGAAAGGGTTCAGGAGGGTCATCCAACCCTCACCTGAGATCCCAGATATGCCCTCCTAGACTTGCCTACACTTGCCTGTTAGCTGTATACAACTCTGCCCCCCGAAGCCCGTGGTTTTGTAGTCTCAGGAGATGATGTATGACAGCATGGATGGCTAGGAGGGGACTTCATCTATGACATTATGGGGAAGATGCATCCAGGCTGGGATGAGAATTTTTTGGTGCTGTGCTGTTTTGGGGTACCCCATCCTCCCATAACCTCTCACTGATCTATATTTATGTAAGTAAACCCAGAAAACTCATTGGTTCTCCAAGTCGGATTTTAGTTCAGTCGTTACTTTGGTTGGCCATACGGCATGAGTGTACATTTGTTTGTGTCTCCCCAGCAAAAGTTCACATGACAGGAGGGCAGAAGGCCACAGCCTGGTCAGCTTCAGGTGACCTCAAAAGAAAGGAGACTTGTGAACTGACACCCCAGCAACCATACCTATGACCTATTTCAGGCGTCTCCACTGGGTGTACAATGCCAGAAGCAAGAAGTCCATGGTGTGGGTCACTCAGGCAACATTGGCAACCGCAAAACAAGGTAGGTATAGAAGACCAAGGAAGACGTGTGACTCGCACTACAGCCAAAACCATGGCATCACCTCAGAGACAGGGTAGCAATAGAAAACAAGGTGACAAGACCTAAAAATGTGTTCAGAGTCCTTTGCTATGGGGACAGCGGATACAGCCTCACCATTCAGGTGTGTGTAGTGGCTCTGATTTGGTGGCAGGAGATGTGTAGTATGCCTGGCTTAGAGTCAAACTGCAAAAACCACTCCTGGCTATCCAGGTGATATAATCAACAAGGGAGCCTCCCATGTCTGCCTTCAACAGGCACTAACCCAGAGCAGCTATGCATCTGTGTGTGGCACAGTAGGATAGCTAGGCATCTGGGATCTCTGATATAAACCAGTAAAGCAAAAGCTGTGTCCTGGCTAGCAAGCTCCCCACCAGAGCCATAGACATAACAAAACCCCTAACACCAGGCATGAGGAGCCCTCTTTTAAGCTCTTAGTCAGGGTTATCCAAGAGACTCCCTAAGCATTATAGGCTACTCACATTGCCCCTGGTTGCCTCCCAGAGGAGAAAGGTAGGTCCCCATTGCTGAAGACATCATATACTTCAGACACAGAAGGACCAGGCTGGATCTGCACTGTACGCCTCCTCCCTGAGGATTAGCTTTCATGGTACCCAGAAGGTGTCGTGCAAGCTTACAGAGGGAGAGGTAAACCAACAGTTCCACAGAGCTGTTATGTAGCTCATAGGAGCTATAACAACAGCCAGCATAGCACAATAGCCCAAAGGGTGTAGTAGTGGTACACACACCATGGCGGTCACCAACAGCTCTGTAATTGCGCTTAAGACCCACTCACCAAGAGGAAACCTAGACAACTAGCCAGGGCTAGCAAAATCCTGGATCTGTTGGGCCAAAATTATCTCAGAGCCTGTACCTCAAGGCCTGTAGGACAGAAAAAAGCCCAGTTTGAGTTTGAAAGATAGTCTCAAGCTACTTTAGGATGTAAGGATGACAGCCAGAGGGAGGGCTTGGCTGTCTCTCATTGGCTGGAGGTATCCCTGCATCACATGATGTCACTTAACCTATATAAGCTGACGCTCACAGTAATAAAATGAGTTCCTGCTTTGACTTGACTCGCTATTGCATCTGATTGTCTTGAGTTGTGGGGCTGGATAGCGCACTCACCTTCCCCTGGGGAATAAGGCTAAGGAGGCCTGGCACTGGATCCTGGAGGGAACCTACATCCACCACTTTGCTAAACCAGCAAAGTCACTAACTACATTGCAAGTGTTTATTGTTGTACCCACTGTGGTGGTATGAATGACCCCCATAGGCTCATATACTTGATTGCTTGGTAGAACTGTTTGGGAAGGATTAGGAAGTGTGGCCTTGTTGGAGAAGATGTGTCAGTGGGAGTGAACGTGGAGGTTTCAAAAACCCACTCCCTTCCCAGTTAGCTCTTTCTCTGCCTTGTGCCTGTGGATCAGCTGTAAGTTCTCAGCCTCTTCTCCAGCACCGAGCCTGCCTGCCGCCATGCTCCCTGCCATGACAACCCTGGACTCTAACCCTTTGGACCCGTCAGCCTCACCTTCAGTGCTGCCATGTTCCCTGCCATGATGGCCATGAACTCCAACCCTCTGGATCTGTAAGTCCCACCTCCACAAATGTCTTCTTTTATATGTTGCCTTGGTCTCTTCACAGCAATAGAAAAGTAACTAAAGTCTCCATGAATAAGTGCAGTCCTCACCCCTCATCAAGGGAACTTCTCTCTTCAACAGGTGGAGAACCCTACAGAAAAATGACAGCCAATTCAAATGCAGAGTTGTGAAACCCAGACCCAACTGATCCATCTACAAGGTAACCTGCACCTTAGGCTCTGACCATTGTGGAAGAGGGGGTGATAAGAATGTCAGGGCCAGAGGAGCAGGGAGTTTGCTGTGAGCCTGTGTCTGCTAGAAATGTTAGAGAAGATCCACCCATAAAGTCTCACCAACATGACCACCATTTAGGTCACATTTGTGACCTGGACAAAGACAACACATTAGGATGACATCCTAGGCCTCAGCCCTATAGAGAAAACTACAGAAAACAGGGAATGCACAGAGTGGAAGAGACAGTCTTCCCCAAAGAAGAACACACCATTGATTATTCAATACCAAATGGTCAGCCCTAAAAACACACACACAGCTAACATTGTACAGATTGAGCAGGTTGCATTTATATATTTAGGAATATATATTATGTGTATATATATTATATATACATATATATGTATATGTAACAACAACTAAGAAAAAGAGGTTGTGAATTTGGAGGGGTAGGGAAGCGAGAGAGAGGAGGAAAGGGAGAAATTGTGCATCCACTGTGACCTTGAGCCCCTTTAGGTCTGGTCAGCCCCAGGAAAGACCTATCAAGGCTCTGAGGGGGAGACAGCAAGCAGGGTACTCGTGCACTCCCCTTTCTCACCTTGTGTGTTAGGAGGAAACACTCTGGGCTACAGCAACTACAGGAGCTGCTTCCTCCCTGTGCACCCTGAACCCAGCCTGGTCCAGTCGTTCTAGGTGGCACACAACAGGCAGAGGCTCTAGTAGTCACATCTTCTCCCAAGACTGGGCTGTAAAATTCCCCATTACTGTGTCAGAGAGAGAGTCGGGCAAGTGACAGAGTGGAAGCCGCGGCCCACGACCCCTCCCGCTCTCCATGTGCACAGGGTGGGGCCTCACTAGGTTCACTGCTGCCAACGCAGTGAGGTTCTTGGGCAGAGGTTACACCAGAGCATCCCAGTCCAGCTACAAGGGAGCCCTCGGGACAGGGAGCAGCCTGAAACCAGTGCACTTCCCAGCTGACAGCAAAAAGGACCAGTTCTCCCCTCCAGGATCCGCCTGTTACAGCAGGAGCCAGACAAGGGTCAAGAGAAAAAACACCTGCTTTGCTGGATGGTAAAGTGACAGAAAGAGAAGGGGGAGGTTAGTGTCGGGGGGGGGGAGGCGACACAGCCCTGGACCCATCTCTTTTCTCCGTGGACAGACGAGTCCACAACAGTTCCAAGAGGCCAGCGTCCATGTCTATCCTCAGAGTTCTTGGTTCTGAGACATGCTGAGCTCAGAGCCCCCTGGGAGGGGCTGCATACAGATGGAGACAGAGACCCCAGACCACCCTCAGGGTCCCTGCCAGCCGCCTTCTCTGTGGCTGTGCCTCCCTGGGGTGGGATGCATGGCTCACACAGTAGCTCTCGGCACAAAGCACTCCAGAGCAGATGGTGCCCCAGACCTCATCAGGTCCCGCCTGCCTTTCACGTGACAATGGGGGTCTGGCCAGGCAGATGCCCATCACATCGCTTCCCCGGGTACTGTGACCTGAGGTCATATCCACACCTGGCAGCTGGAGCAGCTGTGGTCGAACAGCCTTTGCTGTCACCTCCCAGTCCGTGCCTCTGTTCCCAGCCTGCCATCCTCCCGGGGTGGCAGGAGGAAAGACAGTATGTGGGTGTCCATTATGCATTCCATATTCATGGGACCCCCCAGCAACATGGGGGAGCAGAGTGGGGAGGGGTGCTGGACTCAGAAGAAGTAGCTCACAGGCCCTGTTCGTTGGGGCCTCACCTGTCCCAGAGTCTCACATGCCCAAGAGCTCTTGGCTCCTCCATGTAGCCAGTCACTGCACAGATGCCTGCGGCTTCTTCCCACTGAGAAGGGACAGCATCATTGACGCTTCCTGGAAGCCCCTGGCTCTGGGCATAGTCACCCCTGTGTCCTTCCAGGCATCAGCTTTCTCTGAGTGCAGGGGAGGCCCTAAGAGGTTCTGAGCAGGATGACCACAGGTGACCAGAGGCCCCACAGGTGATGAGCCACTGCCCCAGCCAAGAGTAAGTCTGAGCTCAGAGAGGGCAGAAGAGCCAGAAGACACCAGGCCCTACCCCTCTGCAGCCTCAGTACCAGCCTGGCACAGTCCAACCACCTACAACGTCAACCCTGAGTTCTGACCGAGTCCCAGCCAGCCAGTTGGCCCAGATGAAGCCCATTCTCGGGTCCCCAGAGAGTTCTCAGGCTCTCAGCACACAGGGACTGCCATGGACGGGGGTACTCCCAGCTGGAAATCCTCCACTCCCAGAATCTTCCATGTGTGGTCAGGACAGACCTTTATCTTAGAACCTCCCACAGCCTCACACAGGCCTCAGAAAGAGAAGAAGGTCATTCTCCTCCCCAGTTCCCAGACTACAGAAGCCCCAGGAGCAGAAACCAGGACCCGTGGGCCAAGGAGCCTCTGTCTTCTTACCTGCTAAATGGGTGTAGGGGAGAGAGAAGCGTTGCTCAAGAGCCAATGGTGACGATTCCACTGGGCTTGCCAGGCCAGAGGCTAAGGGTTCTCATGACCCTGCCCACCTCCCTCACCACTGCCCACCCTGTGAAGAGGTCGTAATGGCTCCCTGGCTCCTCCCCCAACACATCGCTCTGAGCTCTGTGTCTCCACAATACTGGGGGAATCTCCTTCCTTTTTGGAGTGTTTCTTAATTTTCATGATCTCAGCAGAACACGAGCCTCAAGGATCAGAGCTTCACTACCCCTAGCTCCTGCTGGACTCCCAAAGCCGCTACTGTGAAGCCTGGTTCACTGGCTTACTGGGAACATACATGTTCAGTGAATGAACAGTTGGGAAGTGGGTGCATGGTAAATGCATGCATGTACGCATGGGAGGATGGATGCATGCATGCATGGATGCTTGGGTGGCTGCATGGGTGCATGGGCTGTACACACCATAGCCCTGCACATTGGTACCCAGCTCTCACCTCCCTACTCACTCACTCTGGCCATCCCAGTTGTGGCCATTGTTTCTCTGAAATGGGGATCTTGGATCTTTCCAGTTGCAGTACTGGCTCCCTGTGCCTGTGTTAGGTCTCCAGAGATGCCTCACATCTGCCCACACCTCCATGAGGGCCCAGTGTACATGTTCCCAACCACTCTGTCTAAAGCTACAAGCCACCCCCTCCCCCATCCTGTCCTTTCCAACCTTTTCCACTCTCTGTCATGGGCTTCCCCCACTAGAAAGGCATCAACTCCAGCAAGACGTCAAGGGCATCCGCACTGCCCCACCCTCCTAGAGCACTGAGCCTGGCTCACAGAAGATGGACAGTCAATGTTTACTGCACTGTTGCGTGACCTAGAAACAAAGGAGCTAGGGCAGGGCAGCTGGGGTATACAGTTGGAACTTAAGGTCCTGAAGGGGCCAAAGCTGGGTGGAAGAAAATTCCAGGAGCATACAGGATTCCATAACCAGGGCCCAGAACACACCTAAAGTGCTGTCTTGACTTTTGAGCCCAGCAAATGCTCAGATCTTAGGCCATTTGACAACAGCCTTTTGAAAATTAACTCAATGTTTTATTCATCCTTAAATTCTTTAAAGTTGCAAATCCAACAGTCACTGGTGCTTGGCTAGCTTCAGCTCTGGGCTCTTGTGCTGCAAATAACTGTGCTCTCCTGCATACCAAGAAGACCTTTCTGCGTCCCAGGAAAATGAATCTCTTTTGGTGTTCATTGTGCTAATTGCATCCACAGCGGAGGCAGAGCAAACATCTTTCCCTCCTGATTTGCATTATGCAAAACCTTAATCTCCCCAAGTTTCCTAAAGCCTTGTGAATGATTCACAGCCTTCCAATGCCTGGAACAGCACAGCTCGATCTGCTCGTCCATATAAATTAGATTTACCAGGGAAATAAAGGCGGCTCGATACTATAAACTATTGGGAATGATGACCCCCCGAGTGTGGATGCCCCATAAATTTATGTCTTAGGGGGGACAATGAGACTGCTGATCACACACATATTGCTAGATTTATCTCTTTGGGGCTATTATCGACATGAAGAGGAGAGTAGATTGCCACTGGGAGCCACTGTGCTGTCTGGGAGAGGGGCTGGCCCTCCCTGAACTGGCAAAAAAGTGGCTTAAAGAAAGCCACCTCGAGACAAGAGTTCACCAGCAGAGGGCTGCAGGCTGAAGCAAGAGCATGTGTCAGACTGACTTTGAAACCAACTGTGTTCAGCCTGCGACACTGAGTAGGTGTTTTGCTCCCTCACATCCTGTGGGAGATAACAACATCTTGGAAAGACTGAGAGCTAAAGGCAGCCCTAGGATGGGATCTTTGCTGGGCATCTCCAGTGTGTCAGGTCCCTGGCCTCACTCTAGAAACCCAGATTTCCAGGTGCTCAGAAAGCTGACTGGATTGGCTCTGACTGTGACAGCTTTCATGGTGGTGGCCGGGGCAGGGAATAGTAACATTAGCCAACGCCGTGACAGTGTGCAGGTGCACAGGCCCTTTTAACAAGCCATCCCAGATGCTCGAGCCTGTTAGTGCCCTAAGCATGTTGCCCTGGTGACCAAGCTCTGTGCTGGATTCGGATGTTGGGCATCAGATCGTGACCTCTGTTATTATTGTTGTATGACCATTGCACAGATGTGAAAGCTGAGTCCTACCCTAGAATATAAGTCTGCAAGACACTCCAACAGACACTCAGTCCTCCATCTCTGGTCCCCTAGAGTAGGACTGAGTAGGGGAAAGGTGGTTGATGCATTTATTAGCGTTTAAACTAACACCTCTCAGCCAGAACCTTCCACGATGTACCACCTTACAGTAAAGATCAGGGTCTCTACTATCACAGTACTCTTCCACAGAGACCCCTAATTGGGGTCTGCCAGGGACTTCCTGGTGGGCTTCACCCATGACTTCCTGCAGCCTGATTTGGCTGAGTGGACCACCAACCAAGTGGACAGAGACACTTTCTCACAAACTCACCATTAAATTCAGAATATCTGGGTCAACCAGATGACGGGACTTGTTGCCAAGCCTAATGATCTGAGACCCACATGGTGGGGAGAGAGAACTGACTTCCACATCCGGGCAATGGTGTGTACACCCACAAACACACACACGTAATTAAATGTGATGTTTACAAACCAAAATCAGAATCCCTAGCAAGTGCCCCAGATAAACACATTCCTCGGTCCCACAGAACATGATGGCCTCAGCATCCCCACACGAGCTCCCCAGGCTCCCCACTCCTGACTGCAAACTGTTGCAACTATCTCATTGCATGCTCTCTGTGGCCCCATCCCCCCAGAGCCAGGCACCATTCCTGCCCTTGGTGCCTGTGACTGTGGCTGGTGACAGGTAGGTGGGACTGGAAGAAAGGACAGGGTTCCTTACAAGGAAGTCTTGCCATTACCTTGTAGGGAGACGGGAGGAGGCTGCTTCTGCTTGGCTCCTGGTTCCTTTTCTATGTTCACACGATTTCTAGTGGGGTATGTACTTCATAAATATTCTTTCTATGAATAAACATACTGTAAGGTTAAGGGACGGACATACGATGAATTCCCTTGTGTTTTATTTTTTTTCATTGTGTTTTATCATTTGTGTTGGTGTTTTGCATGCATGTATGTCTGTGTGCCATGTGCATGCTTGGTGCATGCCGCAACCAGGCATTGGATCTCCTGAGACTGCGTCTTCTTTAGGGTTCCTATTGCTATGAAGAGACATCTGACCATGGCAACTCATATAAAGTAAAACAAGCCATTAGGGCTGGCTTACAGTTTCAGAGGTTTAGTCCATTATAATCATGGCAGCACATGACAGTGTGCAGGCAGACATGATGCTGGAAAAGGAGTTGAGAGTTCTACATCTTGATTCACCAGACTTAAGATTTCAAGACCTCAAAGTCCGCCTCCACAGAGACACACGTCCTCCAATAAGACCACACCTACTCCAACAAGGCCACACCTCCTAATAGTGCCACTCCCTATGGGCCAAGCATAAGCACATGAGTCTATGGGAGCCATTCCTATTCAAATCACCACAGACTGGGGGTTACAGACAGTTGTGAGCTGCATTATTAATGCTGGGAATTGAACCCAGGTCCTCTGGAAGAGCAGCCAGTGATCTTAACCACTGAGCCATTTTTCCAGCCCCTGTTTTAAGATTTACACAATGCAATGTAGTACCTGCAGAGGCCAGAAAAGGGCATCAGGTTCCCCAGAACTGGAGCTATAGGCAGTTGTGAGCTACTATGTGTGTACAGAGAATCAATCCTGGGTGATAATCCAAACCACCACACTTAGACACACAGTCTCTTAGATCAAGCAGACACTTAGTGTGGAGGTTTGAATAAGAATGACTCCCATAGGCTCATAGCATTTGAATGCGTGGTCGTCAGGGAGTGGCATTATTTGAAGGGATTAGAAGGATTAGGAGGTGTGGCCTTGTTGGAGGAAATGTGTCGCTGGGGGTGGACTTTGGAGTGTCAAAATCCAATCCAGATACAATGTCTCTCTCTTCCTGCTGATCC
>PVIU01020744.1:0-33291 GCA_004026605.1 Ondatra zibethicus | reverse complement strand
GGATTAATATCCGGGTCTTCGATTCGATTCCATTGGTCAATGTCTCTGTTTTTATGCCAATACCAAGCTGTTTTCATTACTGTCGCTCTGTAATAGAGTTTGAAGTCAGGGATGGTAATGCCTCCTGCAGTTCCTTTATTGTATAGGATTGTTTTGGCTATCCTGGGCTTTTTGTTTTTCCATATAAACTTAGTTATTGTTCTCTCAAGTTCTGTGAAGAAGTTTGTTGGGATTTTGATGGGGATTGCATTGAATCTATAGATTGCCTTTGGTAGAATTGCCATTTTTACTATATTGATCCTACCAATCCAGGAGCATGGGAGATCCTTCCATTTTCTGGTATCCTCTTCAATTTCTTTCTTCAAGGTTTTAAAGTTCTTGTCAAATAGATCTTTTACTTCCTTGGTTAGTGTTGCCCCAAGATACTTTATGCTATTTGTGGCTATTGTGAAAGGTGATGTTTCTCTGATTTCCCTCTCTGTTTCTTTATCCTTTGTGTATAGGAGGGCTACTGATTTTTTTGAGTTGATTTTGTATCCTGCCACATTACTGAAGGTATTTATCAGCTGTAGAAGTTCTTTAGTAGAGTTTTTGGGGTCACTTATGTACACTATCATATCATCTGCAAATAACGAAAGTTTGACTGCTTCCTTTCCAATTCAAATCCCCAAGATCTCCTTATTCTGCCTTATAACTATTGCTAGAACTTTAAGCAATATATTAAAGAGATATCGGGAGAGTGGACAGCCCTGTCTTGTTCCTGATTTTAGTGGAATCGCTTTGAGTTTCTCTCCATTTAATTTGATGGTAGCTGTCGGCTTGCTGTATATTGCTTTTATTATATTTAGATATGAACCTTGTATCCCTAATTTCTCCAAGACCTTTATCATAAAGGGGTGTTGAATTTTGTCAAATGGTTTTTCAGCATCTAATTATATTATCATATGGTTTTTTTCTTTCAGTTTATTTATATGATGGATTACATTGATAGATTTCTGTATGTTGAACCAGCCCTGCATCTCTGGGACGAAGCCAACTTGATCATAATGGATGATCTTTTTGATGTGTTCTTGGATTCTGTTTGCCAGTATTTTATTGAGAATTTTTGCATCGATGTTCATGATTGTAATTGGTCTGTAATTCTCTTTCATGGTTGTGTCTTTGTGTGGTTTTGGTATCAGGGTACCTGTAGCTTCATAAAAAGAGTTTGGCAATGACCCTTCTGTTTCTATTATGTGAAATACATTAAGGAGTATAGGTATTAGCTCTTCTTGGAAGTTTTGGTAGAATTCTGCATTAAAACCATCTGGTCCTGGGCTTTTTTTGGTTGGGAGGTTTTTGATGACAGCTTCTATTTCCTCACAACTTATGGGTCTATTTAAATTGTTCACCTGGTCTTGATTTAATTTTTGCATATGGTATTTATCTAAAAAACTGTCCATTTCTTTTACATTTTCCAATTTTGTGGTATACAGGCTTTTGTAGTAAGACCTAATGATTCTCTGAATTTTCTCAGTGTCTGTTGTTATGTCCCCCTTTTCATTCCTGATCTTGTTAATATGAGTATTCTCTCTTTGCCTTTTGATTAGTTTGGATAGTGGTTTGTCGATCTTGTTGATTTTCTCAAGGAACTAGCTCTTTGTTTCATTGATTCTTTGGATTAAGGTATCCCCATAGTCATATAAACCTCTCATGATATAATCCATTGTATTAGTAAAGAAAGCAGTAAAAGTTGCAATGGAAATAAAAACTGCCATATTACCTATTATCCAGCAGGTGGCGCTGTTGTCGAGTCACGAAGAACCAATGCAAAGATGACAGAAATGGGGTCCCGTTTCAGTGTCTGCCTTAGTATTTATTAAAAACTGTGAAATATGAGTTGCTCAACAAATAAATGTAATTAAATCAGTTCCATACACGGAACCAGAAACCCAGAATCCATGGTTTAGGAGGATCATTCTGTATTTGGGTTGCTTTTATTGGTTAATAAAGAAACCGCCTTGGCCTTTTGATAGGGCAGGACTTAGATAGACAGGGAAAAGAGAACAGGATACTGGGAAGGGGACAGAGTGAGAGAGAGCTGCTCACCATGAAGCTTCCAGGTCACACAGGCTGATTTTTTCCCTGTAAGCCATGACTCATGGTGACACACAGATTATTAGAAATGGGTTAAGCAAATATGTGAGAGTTAGCCAATAAGAGGCTAGAGCTAACGGGCCAGGCAGTATTTAAATGAATACAGTTTCCGTGTAATTATTTCGGGTATAAGCTAGCCAGGCACCGGGCGGCAGGAGCCGGGTGGCCACTGGGACCAAAAACAAGCTGTGTGCTGTTTTAAAACACGGCTTCCTGGGCCCTGCCGCTGGTGCAAACTCCAGCTATGGAGCATTTGTGGGCCCAGAAGTTTGTGTGCTCGCTCAGGAGGGGGGGGTGGGGTGGGAGAAAGTAGCTGAGACCACGCCATGGCTCAGCTCTTACTTCCTGGGCAGACGGCAGTATCAGGCTTAGTCAGGTGGGAGAGCATGGTGGATTTCCTCAGCCATACATAGAGATGTTTTGTGCATTGCGGCTCAGAAGCACAAGTGGCTCTGCCATGTTGGACTGGGTGGAGCAAGCAAGCAGTACCTGTATTTGACCTGGGATCGTGGCAGCTTAGATTCTTAAAAGCTTAGCATTTTAAAAGCACAAAGCAAAACTGTTCCTGGACAGTAAAGAATTACAGATTCACAATAGGACAGATTCAGACATAAAAGACACAGTCACAGTGTTGTATGGCTGTATGTAGGCTTGGGAGAGAAAAGTAAAAGAGTATAGAGAGTCAAAGATAATGCTTAAAAAAAAGAGTAAAGTCTTTAAAGAGACAGAGTACAGATAGTCATAGATTAAAAAAAAATAAGCCACGTAAAAATGGAAAATTCACAGAATGTCTGGATTATGTATTTTATTGTGTTTTCTTTCAATTTTTTGACTGTGAAGGAGCTAGGTACAGAGAGGCTTTTTATTGTATGGGCTGCTAAGCTAAACCAGCATGGATATTATTATAAAGTTATAATGGCTTCAAAATTTGGGTCTAAGGTTATGATGGTTTGGAAGAGGGGTCTTCTTTTTTTTTCACAGAGGATGAGGCCCTGTGGATTCCTTCTACACCAGTGTGGTTTGATAGACCATGCCCTCCTGAAAGGTCACTGTGAACACCTTCAGAAAATTACTTCACTCAAGTGGTGACTGAGATGAACAGGATACACCATGAAAGACCTGATTAATAGCGCCCCCATACAGCAGGAAGAAGTTTGGAGAGAAGTAACTATGCCCCTATTCCCAAATATTGTTTATAAATGTTCTTTAAATTTAAATTTAAAGGGGGAGATGATATAGATATGGATAATTTACACCAGTATAAATTTTGCCTTATTGATATAAATTTAAGGTCAATCTTGTTATATTTCTGCTCTTGATTAAGGTATTGTGATTGTGTAGTTCATTTTAAAATGTAATGTATAATTAGGAAATATAGGTTGTTAATAGATAATCATTGATATATAGTCAAGCTTGTAGTCATGTTAGAGTTTCTAGATATATAGAGGTATATTTCAGTTAGATAGACATTCTTCATATCTCCAAAAGACTACAGAATATGGCATTTTAAATGTTTTAATAACTTAGGACTTTTCATGACATTGAGACACGTCTGCTCCTGGCAGCACTGGCTACTTCAAGAGGAAGATGGGCATCAAAGAGGCTCCTTATGGAGTTGGTTTGCCACTTGGGCAATAAAGTGCTCTTGCCTGGACTGTTGCATAAACTGGACACAAAGAACCCACAGAGAGAGGACTGCTGAACTTGCCTAAAGGTGAGATGATCCTTCAGGGTTCCTGCTTCATGAAAGAGTCTGTGAGACATTCTGCAGGATACAGGAGAAAGTGACTGAACTATCTTTGAATTTTCCTGCATCATGGAAATGTCTGCTGGATACTATGGGCCTGTAGGCTGAAGATGGATGCCCCAATGGTACAGAGGAACTTTAGGTGACTCTCCAGGCAGCGAGAAGTCTCTGTCATTTCTAGAGTTTGGATGTTGCTTATTTCTTGTTTACTTAGGTAATATTTTATCCTTCTGGAGTCTTTGATGGAGTTGAAGAATGGATAGTTATAGTGATGGTTTTCCATTCTTATGATAAAAGATAAAATAGATCTAAATATGGTAACTGTAATTGCTTGATAACTGTTTTGTTATATGTAACTTTACTATGTTAAAATGAAAGCCTTTCTTTTTTGTTTAAATAGAAAAAGGAGAAATGGTGTAGGAGGGTCCTTCTCTATTTGGATTGCTTTTATTGGTTAATAAAGAAACTGCCTTGGCCTTTTGATAGGGCAGGACTTAGATAGACAGGGAAAAGAGAACAGGATACTGGGAAGGGGACAGAGTGAGAGAGAGCCACCTGCCACGAAGCTCCCAGGTCACACATGCTGAATCTTTCCTGGTAAGCCACGACTCGTGGTGACACACAGATTATTAGAAATGGGTTAAACAAATATGTGAGAGTTAGCCAATAAGAGGCTAGAGCTAATGGGCCAGGCAGTATTTAAATGAATACAGTTTCCGTGTAATTATTTCAGGTATAAGCTAGCCAGGCACCGGGCGGCGGGAGCCGGGTGGCCACTGGGACCAAAAGCAGGCCCCCGCACCTCTTGCTACAGCATTCTATCAGTCAATCTGTCCTACCTCTTTGACATAGTTCAATTAATACACTCAAAGTGTGAATTTTCCCAAATAATGTTTCAGCACCCACTATCATTGATTGGGTTTTATCTGCCAAATCAGTTGTTTCCTTTTTCAGAGTGCTGAATCTTCTTTTAAATAAATTACTATCAGCTTGTACCATTTCCAAAAGTATCTCAGTTGACTGAATTTTGTTAGTTAAATTGGTCATAATCTTCTTCAGATTTTTAACCTCTTTCCTGAGAAGTGTAGTTTCAGTCTGAAAAGACTGTACCATTTCTAAAAATGCCTCATTCTTAGCCCTATTGTCAGACCATATTTTTATGAAAGCAATATTGATTCCCAGAAACAAAAATAGTGATGTAGAAGGGACATCACATATGTCTTGTAAAAACTCGCTCATGGTTTAAGTAAAGAGGCTATTGAAACCTTGGATGGTTAGATTGTCTGACATATTTGTTCTTTTAAATTAGCAATTTATGATCTATAATTAGGATATTAAATCTTACCTGTGGTTTAATTAGCTGGATTAGGTGCAATAGCTGTAACCTGCCAGTAGGTTTCACAGGCCACTTACAAAGTAACCCAGTGGGGCATAGCAGTGCATGTGAAGTCACCTGTGGCTGGTCTGAAATCTGAGTTTAGAGCAAAATTCTGAAAGATAAATAGCAGACCATGTGCTCTGCACATGTCTCTAGAGTAATGGAATAGGAAGCGCAAACAAATCGTTAGAAAGAAGCAGAATAGCTGGCTCAGACCAGGAACATCCACGTCTCACCCAAATGTCTGCAGTGCGCCCTGGCGGGAGGAAAACAGTAGGGGGTACTTGAAGCCAATCCCAGGTGTGTAAAGAGAAAATGTAAAGAATTGAGGCTGATCCATAGCAAGAAAGGCCACTGTGTAAGATTCTATATTGAACTGCTGGCTCCACGCATAGGCTGTGCCCTGCTGAGGGAGGGCTCGCTCCAAGCTGGGTGCAATCCAAGCTGGCAGTCGGCAGCAAATCTGGGGGATTCTAAAACCAAATTTTGGGTGCCAATTGATGCCATAAAGCAATCCCAAACCAGTTGAGAATTAGGATAATAAAAAGGTTATTTATTTAAGGGGAAAAACATATGGATCACCATCTTAAACAATAGTCCTCTGAGTGCAAACAGGAACAGAGTCTAGCAGCCAAAACAGGAGCAAGAAGCAAGAGAGTGGATGCATGGTTCCTGCTGCTTTTTAAACTATAAGAGACCACAACCAAGTGGACTGATATCTTAAAGGCTATGGGCTGAAGGAGCAGAATGTGCTCCCACAGCACACATAAACACCAATCCTCAAAAGGTATAAGTGGTTAGAGACTTAATTATTGCATAAGACTGCAGATTTTGGCTGGAAGATTTACAGTTACAGAGGGAAGGGTTCAGTGGAGAGGTTTACAAAGAACATCATAGCCAGAGAATCTTCAGGGTCTTGGAGGATGGAAGTTAAGTTCCACCCTTGCTTGGATTTGGAGACTTCAAATCAGTGTCCTGACCAGGTAAATATTGTCTTTATCTCAAATATATACATATATAAATACTCAGTGTCTTTCTCCTAATATTATATGGAGCTGTTCCAGTTTCAGAACATAATTGTTCTTACCTCTTCTGCTCAGTCCTACAGTCACTTCAGCTTACAGCTAAATCTTATGTCTTAAAGGAGATGTGACACTACTCATCACTGTCTTCTGAGGAGGATGAGAGTTGGAGGTCCTCATATAGGACACTCCTTGTGGCATTAGAGCCAAGGATAAAAGAGTCCTTTAAATTAAGGTTGATCTGAGAAACAGATTCAGTCTTTGTAGGAGATTTAGACATGGGAAACAATTTGGTCCCAAAGCCTGGCTGTTCTTTGTCTGTTTTCAAGCTAATAGGTGTTTTGTGCTTGCCTGAATGTGTATATTGGGAGACAGTTGTGTCTTTGGTAGGACTTGAATAAGAGCAGTGCAGAGTCTTTCTGTGAACACTGGCCTTCAATTCTTGTTTTTTTGGGTTTATCTTGGGTGATTGTTGGACATGACATCCATTTGTAGTGAGAGAAACTTGAGAAACCTGTGCAATTTCCCACTCAGGTGTGGGATTCAGACTAGAGCTGATTCGAGGTTTCTTTGGGTGACACTGGGTCTCCTGAATACTGAATTGGGCAGGCTTCTTTCTTGGATCTTGGATTCTGCCTTTGAGCTCCTGGCCACTCTTTGGTCTCACAGACTGTACACTGGGCTGTGATTCCATACCTGTCTGGACTTTAATGTTGTGGATCAAAAGAGGTGTTTTCATGGCAGGTTGAAGAGCACACTTCAAGGAAACAACAGACCCAGAGGATATTTTCTTGGAGCTGGGAGCAGAATCCTGGCAGTTCCTCAAATTGGGCTTTGGAGTGTCTGAGAAGCCCATATCATGTGATTGTACCAATCGATCAGTTCTCAGCTCTGATCCTTTATTGTAAGAATATGAGGAGGTGGTTGCTCTCATATCAGGTGTCTTGACTGGTATGGGACCCGTGGAGACAGGACCCAATGACGTTTCCTTCTTGGTTATGTTAAGCAATGATCTGGCAGGTTTCTGTGGAGAAAAAAAATCTCAGATTACCTACCTTGAAGTCAAAGTTACCCACCTATGTAAAGAGCTGACTAATTCAACTTATCTACATAGAAAGTATGTGGAGTACATAAGTAAGTTACACAAATGCATGGGAAGGATCATTGGGAAGTAAAATGAGGACCAGGGAGAGAATTGATGGGGGGAATATTTATTTAGGATACAGGTTATATAAGGGAACATGTAATAGTAATATTCAAGACAGTGTCCTAAGGACACTCATTATTGTGCAGTACGTGATATAGAACTAAATGTAACAAGCAGGTCAGGATGAATGGATAGGGGAGAACAATGAACAAAAAACAAACATTCTTCCTAAACCCAGCTAAACCTTGGCTATACAAACAAAAAGAGTTAGGGCGCTGATTTATAATCCACAGGGACCAAAATAAAAACAAAACAGTTTAAATGCCCACAATATTTCTGGATCAGAAGGTTGGTGAAAACACAATATCAACCTGGGACTCACGACACAGCTAAGTGGATAAGAACACTTATTACATTAATTAGTTCCCTGGATCCATCAAGTGACTCACATGGGTCTGTAACTTCATTTTTTAAAATACAGTATGTTGTTCTGACCTCTGACACTAGGTAAATGCACACATACATATATAGCTTCAGGCAAAACACTCTTGCACAGTAAATGAAATGAATCTAAAAATTAAAAAACAACTTGATATTAGAGTGAGATTTTTATCTAGGAGATGTCACTCTGAGTCTATCAATTAAGAAGGGAGTGCCATCAAGTTCTCTTGTTTAGACCAAATGAACAAAGCACACCCTCAGTTGCACTCATTTTGGCTGACATGTATCCCTTCATGGGCAGATTGGCAGATTCTGGAGAAAAATGAAAGACACCAGTCTGGTGGATGATCAGTCAGCATAAGGTGACACTTCACACTTACCCAGAAATCTTCCACAATGTTTGTTGGCCAGAACTAAAAATGGAGCTACATATTCAAATAAAGCTATACAAAGCCATATATGGTGTTGCAAACCTGTGATCTCAGAATATGTAAGAGCAAAGGAGGATGATATCAATTTCCAGACAATACCAAGTCACATGCCCTCTGGAAAACACATAAAAACATGCTAACATGCTAGGAATGGCTTTATAGGCCTGCAATCTCAGTATGTGGGAGACGAGGCTAGAAGAATCTTAGATGAAGGCCAACCTCAGCCAAAGAGCATAGGCTAAATAAGTCCCTGTGTCCAAAAAGCAAAAAGGAATGGAAAGATGGAAGAAATAAGGGTAAGTGAAGAAGAATAGGGAGCTGATAATGGTAACAGAAAGGAAAAAGATAAGGGAAAGGGAACATAAAAATCAGAGGGTATAAGAAGATGAAAGGAAATGAAAGACAGAAATAACCGAGGGGAGGGAAACTAGAGGGTAGGAGAAAATAAGGTAAATACTGAAGGAAATGGGAAGAACAGGTAAGCAGACGCTAACACAGAAGTATAATAAGCTTGCCTAGGTTTTCCTATAATACCCACACCAGAAATCCAACAGAGCAGCATAGATGGGAGTCTCTACACAACTGGAAAGCAAGGGAGACTTACCCTCACAAGGAAACAAGATTCCTTTGGTTCTTCTGAGCAACTCTTCTTTAGAGAGCTACTGGGAAATCTCTGTGACACAGTTTTCTTTGAAACCACTTCTTGCCTGCAGAGCACATTACATTAAGTGTTGGGATTAGCAGAACCTCTGTGTTCAAGATAGTAAAATCAATCACTATCTTGAAAAATTAATTCCAGCTTTTGTATGGGGTGAGGAGGCATTGAAGCCACAGTGACATTTGCTGATCTGATCTAGGATCGTGTTTTACCTCAGAATCTGGCAATACACCTGAAACCTTCCACACACACAGGCATAAGTATTGCATGTGTCTTTATATTAAATTCAAACAGAGTATCTTGTAACTCAGGCTAGTCTCTAAATCACAAGACAACCGAGGAAGACCATGAGCTTCTCATCCACTGTTATCCACCTCCTCTCTGCTGGATTTCTAGGCTTGCACCAACTTGTTGATATGGTTGTGGAGATAGAACCCAGGAAAGTATACATGGTATACAAGTCACTGATCAAGACCCCAGCCTAGCACTGCATGAATTCACTTGACTCTGTTGCTGCTCTGTTTATGTGGGTAGCATCCCCAGCTCTCACTCTCCCTCTTCTTTGGTGATTCTTAACCATAAATGAGTTGAGTACATTGTTGTCTGTTGAAAATGCAGGCTTTTTTTGGCTGTGTCCTGAGATGGCTGTATACAATGTACTCAAGTTTCCATGCTTATGGATCATTCTGGATCACCCCATGCTTACCTTTGTTCTTTTTTCTTCTCTCCCTCAGTCATTTTAAACATTCCTGGAGTCTGGAACAACTGGGCATTCCTTGTTTTCAGATTCTCCTTCTCCTTGTTTGAGCCCAGAGGTTGGACAGGAAGGGCTTCTTGCCAGTGTTTCATGGGACACAACCTGCTCTTTGCTTTGTGTCCAAAGGCTCCACAATTCTTGCATTTTACCTGTGTGGATATTGGAATGAACACAGAGTAAGTTCCAATCCCACATAAGTATCAAAGTCCCACAGAATTATTTTTAGGTGAGATTCAACCTATCTTGTAGGATAAAGCCTAGAGTCATAGTCCATTATCTGCCAAGAAACACAGGATTCTACAATCATTCACCTGGCCCACTTTACAGAGCACTACAGAGATAAAGGAATTTGTGTCTAAAGGATTACAGTGCATAAAGTAGTGTGACTCAGAACTTTGAACCCAGAACTCAGGATGATATGGGAGGAGGACCACAAGTTCAAGAAAAACCTTGTATATACAGATAGTTCCAAATAACCTTTTGAAAACTGTTGACATGTGGTCTAAAAGTAAAAAGTATAATGAAGGCTGCAGATACAGCTCAAGTGTAGATCACATGGATAAAATCCTCCAATGTGGGAATGGTTTTGCAGCCCAGGAACACACCAGTAAATTCTAGGTTGTACCTAAGCAACACACATTGCTTAGCATGTATGTGCTAAATTCCATGCTAAGTCTGCAATGCATGGCTACCCAAATATATGTGATTCAATAAACTGAAAACGGCAACTTGGTAAATACCAGGCTGCTCATACCAGTGCACATATACAAGGTGGCTCCTCAGATCCTCTCAGTGAGCTGGTAATTTGACAGAGGATTACTCAGATTAAATGGTCTTGTATAAAAGAACGTGAGTTATAGAAACCCACTCCCCATGGTTAAATCCACTTCCTAGAGTACATATAGAATCCCAGTTCTCAGAAGTTTCAGGTGTCCTGACCTTGGTTTCTTCCTCTTCTTTTTGGGGAGCTCTTGGTCTCACTGCTTCAAAACATTTCTTCTTCTGTGTCTTGTCAACAGTGGGTCTCTGAGAAGGAGGTTGTATGCAATGACCTACCATCTGCTTCATGACATTTGGCTTCTTGACAGCCTTTGTCATTAATTGATTATTGCACTTCCTAGTAAGGAAAAAAGAAGTTTTGCTGACATGCATTTTCTGTCCCCACCTTAGGAGGCAGAGGAGAGAAAGATTTGCTGACCAGAGTCACACACCAGTGGAACACTCAGAGCTTATGATCCATGCTTTTACCCTTTCCCCAGACCTCATGCCTAGAGAATTGGTAGCTTTCTGAGGAAACACCACCTGGCTTATCAAGACCGAAATGAGATGTATAGGATTGAATAAAAGAATCCTGGCTTCTGAAAATTTCCAAGATTTCCCCAGCAACTTAATACTTTTCTTTTATTAATTTCATGCTTCATATTCTTTCTAATTTATTTTTTAGTTTTAAGATTTTATTTTTAATTTAGTTTTAAGTATTTTGACTCCCCCTGTGATTTTGCAACATGTTTTTGCCTGTTGCCTACAGAGACCAGAAGTGGGTTTCTGATTCCCCTGGAAGAGGAATTACAAGTGCTTGTGAGACACTATGAGTGTCAGTAAAGCGAACCCAGGCACTCTGCAAGAGCTGCCTATGCTTTTAACCACTTAAACATTTCTGTAGACCCTGTTAATTTTTAGGCTAGGTTGCATTTAGGTCCAACTCACCTCTAATTTAGGTTGCAGCCAAGAAGGACCTAAATCCATTTCCTTCTGATTCCTATAAACTAGGGTTAAAGCCATATACCACCATTTCAGATTTTCAAATAAATAAAAATATAATAAACAAAATTGAACAGTTTCAGCATATTTCCTGAAAATTATTTTGTTTGGTTTTTATGTACAATATCAACAATAGACTCTCACCAAGAATTGTAAACCTATGATGTTTACCCAATAAATTCAGCTACACTTCCCAATCAGCAACTCATGTTCATATACCTATTTTAATAATGACTTGTTCACAAACCCACTCCTGGAAAACCAAGCTGAGATGACTATGCAAGCTAATGGGTCATGAAAGTTCATACCATTTAATTCACAAATAAGTGCACATATGAAGATATGCCAGATGGTACAGACCTATAATCCCATCTATTAGAGACTGTAACAATATAATTTTAAGGCTGAGGCCTTTCTTGACTATAGAGAGAGATCAATTTAGTAAGAATCAGTCTCAAAATTAAGTAAAGATAATTTTGGCCTGTGTCAGGATGTAGCTCAAGCTTAGAATATTTCCTAATACAAAATGCCCTAGTTTAATCTACAATTTAAGAAAACAAAATCAATCATCAATAAAAAGCCTTCAGGCATAGTGCAAAAAAATATGGCCCACAGATATCCCCAAGTCAAGTCAGTTCCTACCTTTCTTCTTGGTCTCCTTGTTTTTGTGGGGTTGAATTTGGTTGGTGTGCTGCAGGCTGATTCTTTTTATTAGAGACACAGCGAGCTGTTGGATCCTCTCCAGGTAGCAGAGGGAATTTAAACAAAACCTCCACAGAGGCATCAACTACCCATTTTTCTTTCATCATATCAACCTGAGGACCAAAAAGAGAAAGTTACTTAGTATTACATGGTGGGGAATCAGCCTTTCATGGAAGAGATAAACAGATTCCCTGTTCCTTTTATCTTCAGGATCATCAGTCTGAAATCCCTCCCACCACAGATGACTGGAACTTTGAAAGTAAATTTCACTTGATAAGGGAGAGTAAAAAGTGAGTTTTGAGGGAGTGGAAATGTTCCCTTGAGGAACTGAGCACTGTTGCAGGAGCCTTGCCTCTTTTCCCCCCTAAATTTGTAGCTTACGTTTCAAGTGCTGTGTTCCCAAGAAAACAGTTTATAAATACTTAATATCAATAATCCCCAGGCCATAAAATGTGAAGTTGCTTCAAGTGGATGCAACTTCCACTCCACCTCACTCCATGTACCTTTTCTTTACCCAATGTTCCAGGTACTTACATCTCTCTGAGGGATCCCAAACTGCCTTAAGATCTTCTTGCCTTCTTCAATTGAGAGTGTGTTGGGATCCATCAGTGTTGGACCCTTCTAGGGATTCTGCTTCTCTCTAGAGGTTAGAAAACAAATCATATTGTGCTTTCCATCTTGCTGAAATTCTGTCAGTGGGAAACATTCAACTAGCTCCATTCACTAGCTCATGTGTTACTCATCCCTCCATGAAGACTGACTATGTTTCCTACATGGCACTAATGTAAGTGAGAGATAAGGAGGTAAAAAAGACAAAGTTTGTGCACTAGCTTCAGCACTGTTCGAGAACCTGGGATGCAGACAGCTTAACCACGGACCCTCAGATATTACCATATGACACTCTGAAAAGCTAACCATATTTAATTGGCTTTGGAGAAATTCAGTATGTAGAGTCCCCAGCTTATTAGATTGAACCTATAATTTTTCAGCTAGATGCCTGTGTCAAAACAAAAGCAATATAGAGAAACTTTTGAACTTGGAATCTGCATTATTTTTGGTTTTAATGAGTCTGTACACAATAGGCTCCGATATTTGAGCACTTGTCCCTTAGTGATTGATGTTATTTTAAGAGGTTTTGAGGGTTTGATCTTGCTAGAGGAAATAAACTTTTTTCTTATAAACTTTTACAAAAAGTTTTAAATTAGTCTTTGCGTTAACAAAGCTAGAAACTGGTAACCAGAGTTTGCTCCACTCCTAAGTTGTCTACTGAAAATTTCTTTGGCATTTTATTTGTTCCTGTAGGAATTTACCAAGCTTCAAATTTTGAACAGGAAAATTCATGGTTGCAGGAAAGACCACTGTGAAACCCAGGACTCCTTGGCTACTGAGTGAAGAGACAGACTCAAGCTGAGAATGGGGCTCAAACACCAGACTTTATACTGCTCCACAATCCAAATACTTGCAGTGACTCAATACAATGCAACTGTGTGTGTAATAAGAATTCTAATTAATATTAATAATAAAAACCCAGAGTCAGATATTGGAACAAATGCTGAAAGAGCAGAGAAGTAAAGAAGCTAGCCACTAGAAAGACCTTTTACCTTCTGAATCCGCAGATCAAAGTGGGAAAGAACACAGTTCTACAAATTCTCACACTGAATGCACTGAGCTCCCGTCTCCTCTTGCCTTTTATACCCTCTCTCTGCCCAGCCATATCCCTTCCTGACTCTGCCTCCTTAATGCTGGGATTAAAGGTGTGTGACTCCCAAATACTGGGATTAAAGGTGTGAGCCAACACTTCCTGGCTCTGAGATTGAATTTAGAGATGGAAGTTTCTGTCCCACTGGGTCCTACAGCCATTCAGTCAAAAAGAAACACATGAGGCTTATATTAAATATAAACTGTTAGGTCTATTAGTGCAGGCTCATTATTTACTACAAAATGCCATAAAACTGCCTTGATTTAAACACCCCCCCTATATCTGGAGAGCCAACTGAATGTGTTTGGGCATGATGGAAGGCACACAAATTGGTATCTTCAAACAACCCTACCAGGTAAGCTTCATTAGCCTCCTGAAGGGCACCAATGGCTGCATTCTAAAACCTCAAGTCAGTTTTGAAATCCTGGGCAATGTCTCTTACCCAAGGAAAGGCCTCCCAAGTGCTGGGATTAAAGACCTGTGCCACCATCACCCGGCCCTTTTCTCTTTTCAAAACAAGATCCTATATATATTTTCCCTTTTTTCTTTTCAGAGTAGATTCAATAATCCACCCTTTTATCCTATTGTATCTATTTCCCCCTTTTTTTCTTTCAAAACAAGAACCTTGAATCTAATCTCCTTTGTTTAGTTTTTTTTCCTGACCATTACCAATAATAACTTGTAGCCAACACATTAAACAAAGACAAATATTCACAATCCATTTTTTTGGGGAAATGTGGGTGTGGTTTTCTAGGCTACATAACTTCTAATTAGAGGCACTGGTAATCTCATGGGGAGGAAAGAAAATTTACTATTATGGGCAAAGTCCTGACTAAAGTATTCTGTGAGGCTGGATTATCTCAGCTGGCAGTCTTGAAACAGTTCTGGATGTAGAACTCAGAAGAAACTGTGACAGAGGTGCTTTCAAATGTTGAATCATCTGGGCCATCTGTTCCCATTAAAGATTGTTCAAGGGCGCTTCCTCAATCAAACCTTATTTTTCTTAAAATTCTTGCTTGATAACTGTTTTGTTACATGTAATTTTTTTCTATGTCAAGGTTAAAACATTCCTTTTTATTTCAACAGAAAAGGGAGATGATGTGTGATGTCCTTCTGTATATGTGCTGCTTTTATTGATTGATGAATAAAACTGTTTCAGCCATTGGATAGGCACCATTGGACAGGCAGAATATAGCTATGATGGAAATCCAAATAAAGAGATAGAGAAGAAAGATAAAGTGAGGAGGTGCCATGTAGCCATGGAAGGAGTGACATGCCAAATCAGTAATCCATAGCCTCATGATAATAAACTGATTAATAGAAATAGGTCAATTTAAGATGTAAACGCTACCTAGAAATATGCCTGAACCATTGGCCAAACAATGTTGTGATTAATATAGTTTCTGTATGGTTATTCAGGTTCTAGGGCACCAGGAAGCGAAAGTGAAGTTTCCATTTACATGAATCAATCTCACTTAGCCCAGGTTGACCTTGACCTTACAGAGATCCATTTCCTTCTGCTTCCTGAGTGCTGGGATTAATGGTTTGTGCCACCCTCCCTGGTCTTTATGGCTAGCTAGTGGCTTAGCTCCAAATTCTGTTCTTCAGGAAACCTTTATTTGTTACATCACAAATGAAATGTCACCACAAGCGTGACTGAATTGAATCCATCCTGATCTCTCCAAATAATTTGTTTTTCCCACTGATTTTTTGTGTATCTTTATTTTATTACATAGGGATGAGTCTGAAACACCTATTATATTTGCATTCCTAAAATTTAAAAATATTTAACATATAATATAAATACTCAGAAATTTAAAGGTATTTCTTCATTTAAAATCGATTTTCCTCAGGGGAGTAGCCCAAATTCGAGGTCATTCAATGCTATAAAGCTTTGAGATGCTGTCTAAACAAATCCCTGATTCTATCATATCACTGATGAGTACTAATTGCCTTCCACACAGTCTGAGTTATGGAATTGTTTTGTCATATTTTTTGTTTTATTGGTACAAGATTTCTGTATGTAACAGTCTAGGTTTCACTGGTTAACATTCCTGGATATCATAGAACTTACTTTGTAGACGAGGTTGAAACAATCCTGACTATCCTGGAACTCACTTTGTAGACTAGGTTGGCATGGAACTCAGAGAACCACCTGCCTTCCGAGTGCTGGGATTAAAGCCATGTCATATCACTGCATTGTCAGAAAACTTTTCTTTACAAAATTATATTTAATGTTTTTCTGAATCTGAATGTTTTACCTGGGGATATTTATCATGTACATTGACTGCATTGTAGTTCCTTCAAATACTAGAAGAAATCTTCAGGTTTTTGAAACTGGGGTTGCTAGAATTATAAACTGTGTCCTTTAGCAGATTAGTCAGCAAACTTAACCATTAAGCAACCTCCCCAGCCCCACCTTTTCTTTTTTCACCTAATTTCCTCTGATATATACTGCATCATCCTGTATTTCCTACTCATTATTATGGAAGTTACTGTTCAGACACTTTCATCCAGAAACTATCACACTGAAAAGTCATGCTGACATTGGAGACCAACCAGAAGGCCATCTTTCCAATTTGTAAACATCTTCACAGACAAGTACCCCCCTCCCCCCCCAAACACCACTCAAATATCTTTTCATTTACTGTGTACCTTAATGACTGGTTGTAAATAGAATGGAATTAAGAAAGTACAGATATGGTTTGCCAGAATTTCTTCATATCTAAGCATGTGTGGATACATATAGTCACATGCTGACTCCAAATCTGTCTGGCATATGTTTTGGCACTGTGACAAACAACTGAGGGAAACTTGTAAAAGGAGGAAAGATGTACATTTGCCTTTAGTTTTCTGAGAATTCTGCTCAGGGTCAGCTGGTTCCTTTGCTTTTAAGGGTCAGTCAAGGAAAAACAATTATGGCAATAGAGCTTTATTGAGGGGTGGAACATAGATTATGTGAGAATATAATAAATTTTTGATTCAGGCATGGGAATATTCAATGTTGATAGTTCGCATTTAGGGAACTTTGGATACAACAAATGTGGGAAGGATTGCAGGACTGTGTGAAGCCTTCTTCAATTTCTAGAGAAGTTTAGGTGAAGTAATATTCCCATACCTTAGACATTTATCTAAAGACAAATGACATTGTTGTGCTTTTCATAACCTTGAAAATGGTGTCTGTGAAATGAGCTTATCCATTGAACTTTATTTTTTTATATTCTTTTATTTTTCATTCAAAAATTTATACTTACTCCCCTTCTCCCAGTCCCCTCCCACTCCCCCACTCCCCCTCCTCCCTCCCCCTGTTTCGTTAAGAGGGAGCAGGGTACCCTGCCCTGTGGGAAGCCCAAGACCCTCCCCCCTCCATCCTGGCCTAGGAAGGTATGCATCCATATAGACTAGGTTCCCAAAAAGCCAATACATGCAGAAGATATAGGTCCCAGTGCCATTATCATTGGCTTCTCAGTCAGCCCCCATTGACAGCCACATTCAGAGATTCTGGTTTGATCATATGCTCATTCAGTCCTGGTCCAGCTGGATTTGGTGAGCTCCCATTAGATCAGAAACACTGTCTCAGTTGGTAGACCACCCCCTTGCGGTCCTGACTTCCTTGCTCATCTTCTCCCACCTTAAGTTCTTCGACTGGACCTTGGGAGCTCAGTCCATTGCTCTGATGTGAATGTGGCTCTCTGTCTCTATCTCCATCCATCGGATGAAATTTCTATGGTGATGATCAAGATATTCATCAGTGTGACTATGGGACAAGGCTAATTCAGGCACCCTCTCCTCTGCTGCCAAAGTACCTAACTGGGGACATCACCGTGGACACCTGGGATCCCCTCTAGAGCCAAGTCTCTTGCCAATCCTAAAATGACTCCCTTAATGTAGATATCTTATTCCCTTCTCCAATATCCACCCTTTCTCCATATACAACCTCCCACTCCCCCAACTCTCCCCAGTCCTTCCCTTCTCCCCTCTCTCTCCCCCTTTACCTTTCAATACCCCCACCCACACCCCTACCTCCACCCCATCGCAACTCTTGTGCTTCCAACTTTTGCCCAGTGATCTTGTTTGCTTCCAATTTCCAGGCAGATCTATATATGTTTCTTTTGGGTTCACCTTGCTATTTGGCTTCTTCAGGGTTGTGAACTATAGGCTTGATGTCCTTTGTTTATGGCTAGAGTTCACTAATGAGTGAATACATACCATATTCATCTTTTTGTGTCTGGGTTATCTCACTGAGTATAGTGTTTTCTATTTCCATCCATTTGCATGCAAAATTCAAGATGTCATTGATTTTTACCGCTGAGTAGTATTCTAATGTGTATATATTCCACATTTTCTTGATCCATTCTTCCATTGAGGGGCATCTAGGTTGTTTCCAGGTACTGGCTATTACAAATAATGCTGCTATGAACATAGTTGTACAAATGCTTTTGTAGTATGATTGGGCAACTCTTGGGTATATTCCCAAGAGTGGTATTGCTGGATCCTGAGGTAGGTTGATTTCCAATTTCCTGAGAAACCACCACACAGATTTCCAATGTGGTTGCACAAGTTTGCATTCCCACCAGCAATGGATGAGTGTTCCTCTTACTCCACATCCTCTCCAGCATAGGCAATCATTGGTGTTTTTGATTTTAGCCATTCTGACAGGTGTAAGATGGCATCTCAACATTGTTTTGATTTGCATTTCCCTGATCGCTAAAGAAGTAAACATGACCTTAAGTATCTTTTGGCCATTCGAACTTCATCTGTTGAAATTCTCAATTCAGATCTATACCTCATTTTTTAATTGGGTTATTTAGAATTTTAATGTCTAGTTTCTTGAGTTCTTTGTATATTTTGGAGATCGGAACTTTGTCTGATGTGGGGTTAGTGAAGATCTTCTCCCATTCAGTAAGGTGCCTTTTTGTCTTAATGACAGTTTCCTTTGCTTTACAGAAGCTTCTCAGTTTCAGGAGGTCCCATTTATTCATTGTTGCTCTTTTGTCTGTGCCACTGGGGTTTTACATAGAAAGTAGTCTCCTGGGCCTATATATTGCAGGCTACTTCCCACTTTCTCTTCTATCAGGTTCAGTGTGGTTGTATTTATATTGAGGTCTTTAATCCATTTGGACTTGAGTTTTGTGCACGGTGATAGATGAGGATCTATTTTCATTCTCCTACAGGTTGACATCCAGTTATGCCAGCACCATTTGTTAAAGATGCTTTCATTCTTCCATTGTATACTTTTAGCTTCTTTGTCAAATATTAGGTGTTCATAGGTTTGTGGATTAATATCCAGGTCTTCGATACAATTCCATTGGTGAACATCTCTGTTTTTGTGCCAGTACCAAGCAGTTTTCATTACTGTAGCTCTGTAATAGAGTTTGAAGTCAGGGATGGTGATGCCTCCGGTAGTTCCTTTATTTTATAGGATTGTTTTGGCTATCCTGGGCTTTTTGTTTTTCCATATAAAGTTAGTTATTGTTCTCTCAAGGTCCATGAAGAATTTTGTTGAAATTCTGATGGGGATTGCATTGAATCTATAGATTGCCTTTGGTAGAATGGCCATTTTTACTATATTGATCCTACCAATCCAGGAGCATGGGAGATCTTTCCATTTTCTGGTATCCTCCTCAATTTCTTTCTTCAAGGTCTTAAAGTTCTTGTCAAATAGATCTTTTACTTCCCTGGTTAGTGTTACCCCAAGATACTTTATGCTATTTGTGGCTATTGTGAAAGGTGATGTTTCTCTGATTTCCCTCTCTGTTTCTTTCTCCTTTGTGTATAGGAGGGTTACTGATTTTTTTGAGTTGATCTTGTATCCTGCCACTTCACTGAAGGTATTTATCAGCTGTAGAAGTTCTTTGGTGGAGTTTTTGGGGTCACTTATATACACTATCTTATCATCTGCAAATAACGAAAGTTTGACTTCTTCGTTTCCAATTTTAATCCCCATGATCTCCTTATTTTGTCTTATGGCTATTGCTAGAACTTCAAGCACTATATTGAAGAGATATGGAGAGAGTGGACAGCCTTGTCTTGTTCCTTATTTTTGTAGAATGGCTTTGAGTTTCTTTAATTTGATGTTAGGTTTCAGCTTGCTGTATATTGCTTTTATTATATTTAGAAGTGAACCTTGTATCCCTAATCTCTCTAAGACCTTTATCATAAAGGGGTGTTGATTTTGTCAAATGCTTTCTCAGCATCTAATGAAATGATTGCAGGTTTTTTTCTTTCAGTTTATTTATATGATGGATTGCATTGATAGATTTTCGTATGTTGTACCAGCCCTGCATCTCTGGGATGAAGCCAACTTGATCATAATGGATGATTTTTTTTGATGTGTTCTTGGATTCAATCTGCCAGTATTTTATTGATAATTTTTGCATGGATGTTCATGAGTGAGACTGGTCTATAATTCTCTTTCTTGGTTGCATCTTCATGTGGTTTTTGTATCACGGTAAATGAAGCTTCATAAAAAGAGTTTGGCAATGACCCTTCAGTTTCTATTATTTGAAACACCTTAAGGAGTATAGGTATTAGCTCTTCTTGGAAGTTCTGGTATAATTCTGCATTAAAACCTGTTGTATTGAGGGGCTCGGGCTGTGTTCCCGGTGTCGGGCCCCTTGTTCTGTCCCGGCTCCTGGTGTGTACCCGAAATAATTACACGGAAACTGTATTCATTGAAATACTGCCTGGCCCATTAGCTCTAGCCTCTTATTGGCTAACTCTCACATATTTGTTTAACCCATTTCTAATCATCTGTGTGTCACCATGAGTCATGGCTTACCGGCATGAGTCTAACCAGTGTCCATCTTGTGCTGGAGAAGCATGGCGTCTGCTATGCTGCCTTCTCTCTCACAGCATTCTGTTCTGTCTACTCCGCCCACCTAAGGGCTGCTCTATCAAAAGGCCAAGGCAGTTTTCTTTATTCATTAATGATAATCACAGCACACAGAGGGAACTCCCAAATCATCCCTGAGGACACTCCTATACCAAAAACCATCTGTTCCTGGGCTTTTTTTAGTTGGGAGGTTTTTGATGATAGCTTCTATTTCCTCATGACTTATAGTTCTGTTTAAATTGTTCACCTGGTCTTGATTTGATTTCAGTATATGATATTTATCTAAAACACTGTCCATTTATTTTTACATTTTCCAATTTTGTGGCATACAGGCTTTTGTAGTAAGACATAATGATTCTCTGAATTTCCTCAGTGTCTGTTGTTATGTCCCCCTTTTCATTTCTGATCTTGTAATTTGAGTGTTCTCTCTCTGTCTTTTGATTAGTTTGGATAGGGGTTTGTTGATCTTGTTCATTTTCTCAAGCAACCAGCTCTTCCTTTCGTTGACACTTTGCATTGTTTTCTGTGTCTCTATTTTGTTGATTTCAGCCCTCAGTTTGATTATTTCCAGTCTTCTACTCCTCCTGGGTGAGTCTGCTTCTTTTTTTCTAGAGCTTTCAGGTGTGCTGTTAAGTCAATAATGTGTGCTTTCTCCGTTTTCTTTATGTGGGCACTAAGTGCTATGAACTTTCCTCTTAGCACTGCTTTCATAGTGTCCCATAGGTTGGGATATGTTGTGTCTTTATTTTCGTTGAATTCAAGGAAGACTTTAATTTCTTTCTTTATTTCTTCTCTGACCCAGGAGTGGTTCAGTAGTTGACTGTTCAGTTACCATGAGTTTGTAGGCTTTCTGGCGGTGGAATTGTTGTTAAATTCTAACTTACTCCATGATGATCCAATAAGACAGAAGTGGTTACTCCAATCTTTTTGTATCTGTGGATGTTTGCTTTGTTACCAAGTATGTGATCAATTTTCTAGAAGGTTCCATGAGATGCTAAAAAGGATGTATATTCTTTCATGTTTGGGTGGAATGCTCTATAGATGTCTGTTAAGTACATTTGATTCATTGCATCTGTTAGTTGTCTTATTTCTCTGTTAAGTTTCTGTCTGGTTGACCTTTCCTTTGGTGAGAGAGGAGTGTTGAAATCTACTTTTAGTGTATTGGGTTTTATGTGTGCTTTGAGTTCTAGTAATGTTTCTTTTACATATGTGGGTGCTTTTATATTAGGGGCATATATATTCAGGATTGAGACTTCATCCTGATTGATTATTCCTGTTAGGCGTATAAAATGTCCATCTCCATCTCTTCTGATAGATTTAAGTTTGAAGTTGATTTTGTTCGATATTAGTATAGCCACACCCGCTTGTTTCTTAGGGCCGTTTGATTGAAAATCCTTTTCCGAACCATTTACTCTGAGATAATGTCTGTCTTTGTGGATGAGGTGTGTTTCTTGTAAACAACAGAATGTTGGATCCTGTTTTTTATCCATTCTCTTAACCTGTGTCTTTTTATAGGTGAATTGAGTCCATTGATATTAAGTTATTTTAATGACCAGTGGTTATTAACTACGATTAGTTTTTTTGGGTTGTATAGTTTGTGTGTTTCCCTTCTTTGATTTGTGCCAGTGGAGGGTTGTTAGATGACTGTGTTATTATGGGTGTTGTTTGCTTCCTTTAGTTGTGTTTTTCCTTCTAGTACTTTCTGTAAGGCTGGGTTTGTGATATGTATTGCTTAATTTTGTTTTTATCCTGGACTATCTTGTTTTCTTCATCGATGGTGAATGAAAGCTTTGCTTGGTATAGTAGTCTGGGCTTGCATCCATGGTTTCTTAGTGTCTGCAGCACATCTATCCAAGACCTTCTGGCTTTCATAGTTTCCATAGAGAAGTCAGGTGTAATTCTGATAGATTTACCTTTATATGTTAATTGACCTTTATCCTTTGCAGCTCTTAGTATTCTTTCTTTATTCTGTATGTTTCCTGTTTTGATTATTATATGGCGAGAGTTTTTTTTTTTTAATCTAGTTTATTTGGTGTTCTGTATGCTTCTTGTACCTTCATAGGCATATCCATCTTTAGGTTGCGAAAGTTTTTTTCTATAATTTTGTTGAACATATTTTCTGGGCCTTTGAACTGTACTTCTCTTTCTTCTACCCCTATTATTCTTAGGTTTAGTCTTTTTATGGTGTCCCAGATTTCCTGGATCTTTTGTGATGAGAATTTGTTGGATTTGTTGTTTTCTTTGATCAATGAGTTTATTTTCTCTATCGTAACTTCAGCATCTGAGATTCTTTCTTCTATCTCTTGTATTCCGTTTGTTATACTTGTCTCTGCAGTTCCTGCTCGTTACCCAGATTTTCCATCTCCAGCCTTCCCTCAGTTTGTGTTTTCTTCATTGCCTCCATTTCAGTTTTCAAGTCTTGAACTGTTTCCATTACCTGTTTGATTGCTTTTTCTTGGTTTTCTAGGGTATCTTTGTGGGATTTATTCATGTCTCCTAACTTTTTGGTATTCTTCTACTCCGTTTCTTTAAAGGAGTTTTTCACATCCTCTTTAACGGTCTCTATCTCTTTCATAATGTTATGCTTAAAGTCGATTTCTTCTACTTCTTCTGGATTAGGTTGTTCATGTCTTCCTGTTGCATATTCACTGGATCCTGGTGTTATTATGTTCTTTTCAGGTTGTTGGAGGAGTTCTTGCATTGGTGCCTGCCCATCTCTTCCTTTGATTGCAGTCAGGGGCAGCTGGGGTCCTTCTGGCAAGACATGCATACACTCACCCCTTTGGATTGCTGATCTCAGCACAAGAAGAGTGAGTCCTGGTTCTCCAAGGACCCCAAAGAGGAAAGGGCGAACTTGCTGGGGCAGGGCAGGGTTATGTGGAATAAAGTGGCCCCCTGCAGCAGGGACTGGTGGTGCCCGCACTCCCTTGTGGGTACCTTCCTGCCAGGCGTGCACCCACTCACCCCTCTGGATCGCCAATCTCAGCACAGGAAGAGGGAGTCCTGGTGGGCCAGGGACCCAGCATAGGAAAGGGTGAACTTGCTGGGGGAGGGGTGTGCATGGTCGTGTGGAACAAAGAAACCCCCTGCACCAGGTGCTGGTGGTTTCCGCACTCCCTTGTGGGGACCTTCCTGCCAGGTGTGCACCCACTCACCCTTATGAATTGCCAATCTCAGCACAGGAAGAGGGAGTCTCCATTGAACTTTAAACCTATAACTGTGATTAAATGAGATGTTATAATAAAAATGAGAATTGTGCAATTTGTGCTCAAGTTCTTGATTGCTTTGACTTCCCTGGTACCTGCTTCACTTTATCCGACATTAATTGGAAATTGAGCTCACATGAGCCACCAGCTGGAAGCGTTTGCCCAAGTTTCTTCTCCTGATAAATGTGGAAATAAATGAAAAAGAGAATCAAGGGACTCAATTTGACATAGTGGGACAAGGACACTTACATCTTAGTAGGCAGAAAGTTGAATAGACTAAGGGAAAACAGTTCAGCCATTATAGACCATTTACAACCTCGACACTGGAAACACTTTCTCAAGTAGGATCTAACATCCATATTTCTTCTAACTTCTGAAATCTTCTCAAGTCTGGCATATTCTCCCAATGGTGCATTCGACTGTTGATGAGTTCAGAAACTTCAAGAATTATTACCCCTACAAAGATACAGAACCATTCAGTGATGAGACATGTTGACTCTGTATATATGTGAAACTTTCCTTAACTTTGCAATGTAGATTTGAACTCATTTGTGACTTTGTGAATCTCTATGAGTGAATGATACAGGGAGCATGTGTCCCTATATGTGGTGTGTTCATGGATGGCATTGTTTGGATTGTAAATTATTTTGTCATTATTGAGACAAAATATATGACAAAACATCTTAGAGGAATAGATTGTCTTATTTCAGATGACTTAGTCTGTGGCTACTTGATCCTTTTCTGAAGGGAACATGAGGTGAAAGATGTCAACTCTTCAGCATTTAGAGGCCAGGAAGCAGAAAGAGAAAGTACACTTGATGATGGCAGGACAATCTATAGCCCAGTGGGCATACCAATTTGCATCCTACTCTAACTCTGGTACACCCCTCACTTTCAACACCTCTCCAGAAAGTCATCAGTCACACAATCCTGAGAGGACTGAGCCACCAGCTGCCTCTAAATTAATTGACTGTGTGACATATACTGAGGAGGGATTATCTAAAGCCAGACTTTCTAATCCAATTAAGTGTGAACCAACATTAACTATCATAGAGGATTAGTATAGAGAACTATTTCCCCTCTTCATGCTTGTGAAAATATCCTGAGAGAAGTAATTTAAGGAAGAATAGTTTACTGTGGATCAGGGTTCTAGGGCCTACATTAATACTGTTTATTGTTTACTAAAATTCACTGAAGCTGAGGCTATCTAGTAAGAGGGAACCTCAATGAAGAAAATACTGCCATCAGATCGGCCTGCTTGTATGTCTGTAGGAGCATTTTCTTGAATTATTTTTGATAGGCAGGATATCCCACACTGTAGATAGTGTCATTTCTGAGTATGTGGTCTTGGATTACGTAAAGAGCAGACAGATAAAGCCATCACAAGCAATTCAGTTATCTGCATTCCTCCATGGCTTCTGCTTCAGTTTTACCCTTGAGGTTCTTTCCTTCCTTCAATGATGGACCATGACATAGAAATGTGAGATGAAATAAATCTTAACCTTTTGAAATTGCTTTTATTTGTTGTGCTTGTAGGAGCAACAGAAATTAGTCCAGGAAACATTCACTGCAAAGAATGTGTGGTAGTGCTGAGGAAGAGACTTTTCCTGAGTGATGTAACCCAAATATGTTTATTCATACCAGAAAGGGAATGCAGGTCAAACCACAGTAACAAATACTCCAATGTCTATCTTGGTTAACTGGAAAGGTATTATTGGAGTTTCCAATGGGATTTTGGGTAAGGGATTATCTACAAGGGGCAGGGGAGACTCAATAACAGCTGCGTCAACAAAAATCCTAGGTTAATACTGAGAACTCAGGAAACCTAAAAATCTGGACTTTTCTGCAGACCCTGTAGGAAGCAACAGTTCAGAAACCTCTTCTGTCCCCTCCTCTTTTCCCCCTCTTCTTCTCTTTCTCCCTCTCTTCCTTTACCTCTTTCTCCTTATCATGGTCGTCCTTTTTCTCTTCCTTCTTTCTTTATCATGTGGCCTTACTCTTTATCTCTTACTGTCATGGAAATCATTATGTAGACCATGCAGGCCTTGAACTCATTCAACTCTATCTGGCTAGTCCTCTTCACATACTGAGATTAAAGACATGCACTCAAATTGGGAATGAAATTTCTTGTTATTTAATGTGAGAGAAAATAAGCTAGATTTAATCTTATGTAAGTCAATAAATGCTTTCAAAACATTTTCTCGAGCTTCCATGTTTACAAAGGATATTCATGTCATTGCTTTTTATGGCAGGCAGCAGTGGGTACATTGGTTTATTTCTAGACCCTCTGCTTCATTTGTTTATGCATCTCATTCATAACAACACCATGATGGGGATTTCTGTTCATACTGTAGAGCCATAACAATATTTGAAAATGGGTATTTTGATTTCTCCAACATTTCTTTCTTCCCAAGAATCCTTTTGGACATTTGGTATCTGTTGTACTTCCCTCTCATCTTTCCAACTTGGCTATATGTTTTACTCTTCCATATTATACCCCTCAATATTTTTTCAGAAACAATATACTTAAATAGTGTGATGGTTATTTTTGTTGTCAAATGATTACTTATGGAATTGACTGGAATATAGAAATGGTAGACACACCTTTGTGGCAATTTTTGTTTGTTAGAAGTGGACTCAATGCCATGAGGTAGTGATGCCACTGGGAGGCAGAAGGTGGATCTCTGTGAGTTTGAGGCCAGCCTGGTCTACAAGAGCTAGTTCCATGATAGGCTCCAAAGCTACAGAGAAACCTCCCCCTCTCTCAAAAAAAGAACAACAAAAAAGAAGTTGCCTCAATCATACCACAAGGACATGTGTTCAACTGTGTTCATAGCAGGATTATTTGTAGTAGGAAGAACCTGGAAACAATCTAGATGCCTCTAAACTATAGATTGGATAAAGAAAATGTGGCACATTTATACAATGGAGTACTACACAGCAGTAAAAATAATGGCATCCTGAAGTTTGCAGGCAAATGGATGGATCTAGAAAAATCATATTGAGTGAGGTCACCCAGAACCAGAAAGACAAATATAATATGTATTCACTCATAAGTGGCTTTTAGACATCAAGGAAAGAAAATCCATCCTATACCACAACCTCAGAGAAACTAGACAACAAAGAGGACCCTTTTGTGTGTCGGCACAATAAATAACCAAGCCAGCTCAAGAAAAATGGGTATTTTTAATGACTGAAAAGAGGGGAGACTCACGCTACAAGGGTGGGAGTTCCAAAGTCCTGTTCTATCCATCCTGCGAACACCGCATGGAGAGAGAGAGCACACCTGTGTTCTCTTGATTTTCTACCTGGGGTCCAAGTGGCCACACCCCAACTTGATGTGATTGCTTAATGGCTTAGAGGATGACATCCCCTCTCCCAGCAAAGTTTGCCCTCAGGCTTAGGGACATCATTTAGGGGTTGATTATAATTGGTATACTGTTGAGGGATGGGGGAGGAATTTTATAGGCTCAGGGATCTTAAAAAAAAGAGGGATATTTGGATGATGGGATAATAGATTGTATTTGTGAGTTATTGTTTTTAGAGAATTATATTGGTATAGATTTTTGTATATTGATACAAAGTTAAATTATATTGAATATTGTATGCATGTATGCTTCTGCCTCTGTTTAAAACATTGTTCATGTATTGATATATATATATTTACCATACTGCAATGTATATTACTACCTCCAATTAAGATACTTATACATTGTTTATATTTGAAAGTCATTGTCCTCATTTATTGCACAGTTGTTTATTGTCTTAGTCTTTAAGTTAGATAGGTATTCAGAATTATTAGATCAATAGTCATCTATGTTTGTTATATTTATAATTAGACTAATCAGGTTCTTTAGATACATAGAGATTATATTCAGGATAGATAGATAATCTTCAACCTCTTCAAGGAGCTGTAGAAAATGGCCTTTAATCTAATTTAGAGTTTCATAGTTTCTTGACAATAAGACACAGTCGCTCCTGACAACACCAATCTATTCCCGAGGTAGTCTCTGTCATTTGTTGCATATTTTGGAAGTTTCTTGATTACACTTCCTGTCTACTCAAGTAATATTGTTTCCCTTCTCAAATCTTTGATGGAGTTAAAGATTAAATAATTATAGTCACCTTCCTCACAATTTAGCCAAGCTAAATTTCAATACAATAGTTAGACTCCTTAAAATAGAATGTTTAGTAAAACTTTTGTTATGCATTCCTTGCTTAATACTGTTTATTGTTTGTAATTTTGTATTTGGTGTCTGTTCCTATTGTATATAGCTGTGTTGGGTTTGGATTGATCTTGTTTAGACAAAACGGGGAGATGATGGAGAAAAAGCCATTAAGCAATCACATCAAGTTGGGGTGTGGCCACTTGGACCCCAGGTCGAAAATCAAGAGAACACAGGTATGCTCTCTCTCTCCATGTGGTGTTTGCGGGACGGAGAGGACAAGACTTCAGAACTCCCACCCTTGTAGCATGAGTCTCCCCTCTTTTCAGTCATTAAAAATACCAATTCTTCTTGAGCTGGCTTGGTTATTTATTGTGCCGAAACACAACAGAACCCCAAGAGAGACATACATGGATCTACATAGTAATTTGAAAAACACAAAATCTCTTGAGTAAATTTGGAACATGAACATCATGGGAGAGGGTAGAAAGGGAGAGGGTAGGAAGGAAGGGAAGTGACCTTGAGTAAGGTATTATGTTTGTCCAGCTCATTTAAAAATGTAATAAATGATTAAGAAATTTATGTAAATAGATAATCATCTATAATAGTCAAACTTGTAGTCATGTTAGTTAGATTTCTAGATTGACAGATATGTTTTTCAGATGAATAGACATTCTTCAAGCCTTTCAAGGAGTACAGAATATGGCATTTAAAATGTTTTAAGAATTTTTCATGACAGTGAGACACATCTGTTCCTGGCAGCAAGCTACTTCAAGAAGATGATGGGCATTGAAGAACCTCTTTATGGAGTTTGTTAGTCATTTGGGCAAGAAACTGCTCTTTCCTGGACAGATGGACATGCAGGACCTACAAAGAAGTGACTGCTAAACTTGCTTAAAGGTGAGATGATCCTTTGGGGTTCCTACTTCATGAAAGAGTCTGCCAGACATTCTGTAGGACACAGAAAAAAGTGACTGACAAACTACCAATATAGGCAGAACTATCTTTAAAGTTTCCTCCTTCTTGAAAAAGCCTGCTGGATACTATGGGCCTGAAGGCTGAAAATGGATGCCTCAACATTACAGAAGAACTTTGGGTGACTGTACAGGCAGTGAGATGTCTCTGTCAATTCTGGAGTTTAGAAAGTTGCTTACAATACACTTCCTGTTTACTCAGGTAATAATATATCTTTCTGGAGTCTTTGATGGATTTGAAGAATAGATAGGAAGTAGATATAAATATTGTAACTGAAACTTTTGCTTAATAACTGTTTCATTATGTGTAATTTTACTATGCTAAAGTCAAAGCCTTCCATTTTGTTTAAACAGAAATGGGAAGGTGATGTGAGATTTCCCTCTGTATGCTGTGATTACCATTAATGAATAAGGAAACTGCTTTGGACCTATAGCAGGGCAGAACAGAACTAGTTGAGAAAAGCTAGAGTGAATGCTGGGATAAAGAAGGGCAGAGTCAGGAATATGCCATGGAGCCACCACCAGAGTCAGACATGCAAAACTTTGCTGGTAAGTCACTGCTATGTGGTGATACACAGATTAATGGAGATGGGTTTAATTAAAATGTAAGAGCTAGCCAATAAGAAATCAGAACTAATAGGCCAAGCAGTGTTTTAAATAATATACTTTCTGTGTGAATATTTAGGGTCTAAGCTAGCCGGATGGCCTGGAACCAAGCAAGCAGCTTCCACACAACACTCAATTCACCTAAAAAAGACATAAGCTAAGAGAATGGATATAAAAGAAGGATCCATCCTTCTGCTGTATACAAGAAACACATCTAAACCTCAAAGACAGATATTACCACAGAGTAAAGGATTGGGAAAAGATTTTCCAATCAAAGGGATCTAAAAAACAAGTATGTGTAGTTATCCTAATATCTAACAAAATAGACTTCAAACTAAAATCAATCAGAAGAGATGGAGAAGAACACTATATTCTCATAACAGGAACAGTCCACCAACTTGAACATCTACGTCTCAATCCTGAACATCTATGCCCCAAATACAAGAGCACCCACATATGTAAAACTTAAATTAGACATCAAACCCCATACACTAATAGTAGGAGTTTTCAACACTCCACTCTCCCCAATGGACAGGTCAACTAGACAGAAACTTAACAGAGAAATCAGAGAACTATCAGATGTCAGGACTCAAATGGACTTAACAGACATATACAGAACATTCCACCAAAACATAAAAGAATAAATCTTCTTCATAGCACCTCATGGAACCTTCTCCAAAATTGACCATATACTCAGTAACAAAGCAAACCTCAATAGATACTAAAAAATGGAGTAACCCCTTGTATCTTATCAGATCATCATGCTTTAAAGTTAGAATTTAACAAAGATATTAGTTGCAGAAAGCTTACACACTTATGAAAATTTAACAGTGCCCAATTATACCACCCATGGGTCAAGGAAGAAGTAAAGTATGATGGTAGAGACTTCATAGAATTCAATGAAAATAAAGGTACAAAGTACCCAAACCTATGGGACACTATGAAAGCAGTGCTAAGAACAAAGTACATCACGCTAAGTGCTTACATAAAGAAAGTGGAGAAATCTCACACTAGTGACTTAACAGCACACCTGAAAGCTTGAGAACAAAAGAAGCAGACTTGGCCAGGAGGAGTGGATGACAGGAAATAATCAAATTGAGGGCTGAAATCAATAAAATGGAAAAAAAAAACAATACAAAAAAATCAATGAAATAAGAGATGGTTTTGAGAAAATTAACATAATAGACAAACCCTTATCCAAACTAACCAAAAGGCAGAGAGACAACATGCAAATAAACAAAATCTAAGCCAAAGTAAAATATTTAAAGCTAGTAGTTCCCTTTTAAAAGTGGATTTAAAAATCTGCAGTTTTATCCTGTTTCCATTCCATCTTTTTTCTTTTTGGAATGAGATTTCTGAATCTAATATCCTTTGTTCAGCTTTATTTCTGGACATTAGCAGTAACAGTTTGTAACAAACCACCCTAAATTAAGAAAAATACACATAAACCACTAAACACATCTCACTGCCTGTACAGTTCCCAAAGTTCTTCAGTAATGTTGGGGCATCCATTTTCTGCCTTCAGGCCCATAGTATCCAGCAGACTTTTCAAAGAAGCAGGAAATTTTAAAGACAGTTCCACCTTTATTGGCAGTTTGTCAGTAATTTTCATCTGTGTCCTGCAGAATGTCTAGCAGACTCTTTCATGAAGTAGGAACCCCAAAGGATCATTTCACCTTTAGGCAAGTTCAGTAGTCATTTTTCTTTGGGTCCTGCATGTCCAGTTGAGCAATCCATGCAAGGGCAAATTCTTGCTTAAATGGCTAGCAAACTCCTTAAGGAGCCCGTTTGATGCCCATCTTCCCCTTGAAGTAATTGGTGCTGCCAGAAGCAGATGTGTCTCATTGTCATGAAAAGTCTTTAAGTTATTAAAACATTTTAAATTCCATATTCTATAGTCTTTGATAGGTTTGAAGAACACCTACCCATCTAAAATATATCTCTGTACATCTAACAAACCTAATTAAAATTACTACAAGCTTGACTATTATAGGTGACTATTAACCTTTGTTTCTTAATTATACATTACATTTCTAAATGAGCTGGACAAATACAATATCTTAATCAAGATCAGAAATACATATACACAGTATAACAAAACTGACCTTAAATTTGTATCAGTAAGCCAAGATCCATATCCATGCTAATCTCTATAGTATATCCCCCTTTAAATATAAAAAATGTTTACAAACAATATTTGGGAATATGGCTGCAGTTCTGTCCAAACTTCTTGCTGTTTATTGGGCAAAGTAATTCTTTGAGGGTGTTCACGGTGACCTCTCGGGGGGGGGGAGTCATGGTCTATGAAACCATATTAATCTGTAAGCAAGCCACAGGTTCTCATTCTCTGTGAAAAAAAGAGAAGAACCTCTTTTCCAGAGCAACATATCCTTAGACTTTGAAATCAAGATACCTTTGAAAATATATATGTTGGCTTTGCTTAGTAGTCCCTAGAATCAAATGTCTCTCTGCAGTCAAAAAATTCAAAGGTAATGTAATAATATACATAATCCAGACTCTCTTTGTATATTCCATCTTTATGTGGCTTTTCTTACTCTATTACTTTTTAATACTCCTTCAATCTATGCCTGTTTGTACTTTGTCTCTTTAAAAACTTTTTTCTACTCTCTATTCCTGTGCTGAGATCGGAGGCAACTCACACTGGTAGGGCTGTGCCCCCCTGGCGGTAAGATCCGCCCACCTCTTTGTTCTACAGGATACTGCACCTCTACCCCCACCCCTCCTCCTTCAAGATAGCCCTTTCCTCAGTGGGGCTTTGGTACCCCAGCACTCTCTCTTCCTGCGCTGAGATCGGTGGCACACAATGGTAAGGTCCAGGCGGGCTTCTTTGTTCCACAGGACCCTGAACCCTCCCTCCCTCCCACAAGATCACCCTTTCCTTGGTGGGGCTTTCTCAACCCAGCACTCTCTCTTACTGTGCTGAGATCAGAGGCAGCTTACACTGGTAGGGCTGTGCCCCTCTGTGGTAAGATCCCCCCGGCCTCTTTGTTCTACAGGACACTGCAACTCTACCCCCCACCCCTCCTCCCTCAAGATAGCCCTTTCCTCGGTGGGGCTTTGGTACCCCAGCACTCTCTCTTCCTGCTCTGAGATCGGAGGTGGCTCACACTGGTAAGGTTGTGCAAACCTGGTGGTAAGGTCCCTGCAGGCCTCTTTGATCAACAAGACCCTGCACCCTGCCCCTGCAAGATTGCCCTTTCTTCTGTGGGGCATTGGAACCCCAGGAATCTCTCTCCCTGTGCCGAGATAGGAGGTACAGAAGGATCAGAAGTCCAGACGGGATTTCCTCTTCCTGCATTGAGATCAGCTATCCAGATGGGTGAGTGTGTACAAGTCGTCCTGGGAGGTCCCAACCGACTGAGACTCCCCTGACTGAAATCAGAGGAAGAGATGGGTAGGCGTCAATCCAAGAATTCCTCCAACAATCTGAAAAGCAACATGATAACACCAGAAACCAATGAGTACTCAACAAGAAAACCTGAGCAACCTAACCCAGAAGAAGTAGAAGAAATCGACTTTAAACGTAACTTTATGAAAGTGATACAGACCTTTAAAGAAGAGGTGAAAAACGCCTTTGAAGAAAGGGATGAGAAAAATAACAAAA
>PVIU01020743.1:0-33302 GCA_004026605.1 Ondatra zibethicus | reverse complement strand
TGTGTCTTTGGTCCGGTGTTGAGATCTCCAAATAAGACTGCTTATTAACTGAGAGCATTTACTATCCTGGTGGAAGAGCACATGCTTTAGCTCAGTGTTTCTCAACCTGTGGGTTGCGACCCCTTTGAGGGGTCAAATGGCCCTTTCACAGGGGTCGCCTAGCACAGACATTTCCACTATAATTCATAACAGCAAAAAATGCAGTTATGAAATAACAATGAAATAACTTTATGGTTGGGGGGGTCACCACAGCATGAGGAACTGCATTAGGAAGGTTGAGAACCACTGCGTTAGCTTCTTGGATTTTCTATTAAGCACTGATGAGTTGATGAGATGACAATTGTTTGTGAAGTGTGGAGAAGAGGGGAGCAGGGTCCATCTCAACGGGCGCATGAATTGTCGAGTTGCCATGAAAAACGGGCGTGTGAATTACCAAGTTGCCATGAAAAACAGCATGGTGGTTCATGAAACAGTTAAAAGCAGACCTTCTGTGCTGCCAGACAGTCCTGGTTCTACCTGTGTCCAGAGGAGATGAAACCAATGTCTGTGTCTCTGTGGCCTTTGAAGCATTATTTGTAATAGTCTTACACTGACACTGGCTATACAGGACCTTACATGGACTACCTTTAAATGGTAGTCTCTGCCCTTTCTGAGACTTCCAGACACTGGTCTGAGGCTTGCTTTCTTGATTTTATTTCACCCAGCACATGGGTAAATACATCAGTATCATGGTTTGCTGTTGCACGAGATCTAGTTGGCTTTCATAATAAAAACCTGAAGCCCGATATTGTGGTAAATTCTGAGAGATCAGAGACAGAAAGGAGCAAGTTACAGCCAACTCTAACCTTGCTACCTCCTCAACTGAAAAAGGGCTGAGCTCCTGTCTCCTGCCATCTTATATCTCTCCCTCTACCCAGCCACATCACTTCCTGTGCTCTGTATAGACCATCTTATATCCCTCCCTCTACCCAGCCACATCACTTCCTGTTCTCTGTATAGACCATCTTATATCCCTCCCTCTACCCAGCCACATCACTTCCTGTGCTCTGTATAGACCATCTTATATCCCTCCCTCTACCCAGCCACATCACTTCCTGTGCTCTGTATAGACCTCCCGACCTCTATGGCTAGCTAGTGGCTAACTTCACCCTCTGGTCTTCAGGCAAGCTTTATTAGAGCACCAACAAAATATCACTAGTATTTTATTTGACCCACTACTGCAGTAGAGAAAGCCACTTGGCAGCCCCTCTGACTTCTCCATCTCTCTCTCCCTCCCTCATTTCAGCTAAGATACACTCAAACCCATCTTGACCGATCCTGAGAGAGTGGGGAGATGGAGGAAAAAAATAGCTGACATGGAGGAAGGAGTAGCTGGAGTGGAGGAAGGAGCAGCTGAGATGGAGGAAGGAGCAGCTGAGGTGGAGGACAGAGCAGCTGAGGTGGAGGAAGGAGCAGCTGAACTAAGTATACAAAGGTCATGATGTGATATTCACCTCAAGGGTAGCAAGAAAGTCTTGTGGGTTTTTTTGCCCTTAAGGACTTCGAAAAGCTAATAAGCATTAATTAAGCAGAATTCAGTTGAGTAAAGCATTTTGTTTACCCTGAAGCACTTAAAGGCACAAACTTAGGTAACCTCAGCTCACCTACAAGGCATCCAATTATGAATGTTCTCATCTTAAATTCCACAGACAGAAAAAAATGCACGGACTCCAATTTTCTCAGGTTATTTACACAGTCCAATTTACAAAGCCTCATACTCTCCCAGGCCAATAATGTTAAATGTAGCCATTTCTCCATTTTCATTCATTCTTGAAACAGATGTTCATGGGGTACTGATTGTAAGTGGTTGTCCATCTAGCACAGAGAACACACAGTGGACAGAACAAAGGCTTTGCTGCAGAATTACCATTGCATTTGGAGCTGGATGATCTAGACAACACCAAAAATGCCAGCTTTTAAAAAATGTCAAATGATTTCTTTTTATACTTTGGAGGGAAAGAAATTTTTGATTCTAAGAAGAGAAGCCCAAAGCTCAAACTGCTTCTTTTTTGAAAAAAATATGCAGCCCAGGTTGACCTCAAACTTGTGATCCTCCTGTTTCTGCCTTCCTCGGCAAATCCTACTGGAGTGTGTCACCACAACCAGCAAGACTGCTTCTCATACATGGTCACAAGTGGGACTTTCTGAGCATTGTGGGTAAGGAGATGAGTAGGCAACTGAAGACCTAGAACTTCTTGCCTGAGACTAATCAGGCTGCCAAAGACAGGCAGGATGCTGATGGCAGGTGCAGATCTGTGTGCCCTATCCTCCCAGGGCACCTGTGGCATTTAAAAACAATCCAACCCATTGAAATACATTGCATAATGTCAACATACAAAAACAGGGCAATTGCTTAGTATTTCTGACTGCATGTGACCTCACATGCAACCCAATCTCGAAGTACTATGATTCAAAGTGACAGAAAGACTCCAAAGAAGAGCCCCAATTTGTTTGATGTCCACCTAAAGGTTACTTGGTCTAATTCTACCTTTCCAACCTCATGGATGGCAACAATGATCCAATGATCTTTCATTTTTCTTTCCATATCTTTTTAATTTGTTCTAAATCATAATGTATGCTATAGCAACTAACTCATAAAATGTAGGGGCTCTGAAAAATGGCATCCACTAACTTTTAGCTCTATTTTTATTAGCTTTATTTTTGAAAATATAAAACTATAAATCACAAATAGTAGACTTATCTTACTAAACCCAAATGTTACCTTCTTTCTTTGGCTCCTAACAATGGAAAAAATAAATAAGGAGATGAGGGAACCATGAAGTGTATTTGCGGAGTATGGTGCATGCATCAGCTCAGTCCGTTTTTCTTATCATGTCAGTTCAGGCACTACAAAAATGTTGCTAGTAAATTGTAAGGAGGAATATCTGTCAATATAATCTTGGAGGCAGCTACAAGTAAATTCAATCAAGGGAGAACAAGTATGACTAATAAAGTCCAGTGAGAATTAAGGAGCCATTCAAGAAGCAGAACGGACATTGATGTGCCACTTTCAAATGAGATTGTCTCTTTGAGCAGCCTATTCATAGCTTGTTCTTTAGTGTTTGGATTTGGCAATGGCTCTGAGAAACCAAGTGAAGTTGACCCCCTGGGAAAAACATATTATTTCTCATCCCCTGTGGCAGAGGGGCAAGCAAGGAGTGAGGGCAGTGTTACGTGTATATCAGAGCATTGGGGGAACTTGTACCCTCTCTGCTTTCTGGTACACAGCCATCTGTTTCCTATCTATAGGGATGCAGAATATAATCCAAGCGGGAGCACAGGTGATAAAGGAAATGGCTGTGTGCTCTGATGTGATCAGTTCCCTGCTTGGAGATGCTGTCATCAGGACATGTCCGCCCACAATTGGATCATCTTTCCAGAATCCTGGAGAGGTCTCCAGGAGGCATGGGCCTTGTGAAAGAAACCTCAGACAAACTAATCTTATGAAAAGACATTCCCCAAACAGGTCAGACTGGGAACAAACTGTCTTTGTTAGGGTTTCTATTGCTGAAGAGACGCCATGACCACAGCAATCCTTATATAGGAAAACATTTAATTGTGGTGGCTTTCTTACAGTTCAGAGGTTCAGTCCACTATTATTATGGTAGGACATGGTGGCATGCAGACAGACAAGGTGCTGGAGAAGTAGCTATGGGTCCTACGTCTTGAGGGTAGCAGGAAGTTGTCTAAGACACTAGGCAGTATCTTGAGCATATATGAGACTTCAAAACCTGCTTCCACAGTGACGCACTTTCTACTCCAGCAAGGCCACACCTGGTAACAGTGCCACTCCCTTTGGGGTGATTTATTTTCAAACCACCACATTCTACACCCTGGTGCCCAAAGGCTTATAGCCATATCATAATGTAAAAATGCATTTAGTCCAATTTCAGAAGTCTCCATACTCTCTAACAGTCTCAAACTTATTTAAAAGTCTAAAGTTCAAAGTCTCTTCTGAGATTCATACAATCTCTTAACTGTAATCTGCTGTAAAATCAAAGTCAGAAAACAGATTACGAAATTCCAACATATAATGGCACAGGATATACATTATCAATCCAAAATGGAGGAAAGGGAGCATAGTAAGGAAATACTGAACCAAAGCAAGACCAAAAACCAGCCAGGCAAATGCAAGACTCTGTATCTTCATATCTGATGTCAAACCACTCTGAATTTCCAACTCTTTCTTCAGCTCTGTTGCCTGCAACACACTTCTATCTCTTGGGCTAGTTCTACTTCCTGTTAGCAGCGTTCCTTGGCAGGTATCCTACTTCTCTGGCATCTCCAACATCTTGAGGTGTCCTAGGCAACCCAGGCTTCAACTTTACAGTTTCATGATATTATCCCCATGGGTCGACATTCAGGAACACCTGACACATGCCTAGCCTCAGCAGCTTTCTTTAGGTATGGAGGCAAATTCTATAACTTCTTTCTTCTATCCTTGACTCTAAAGCCAGAATCATGTGGCTAAAGCTACCAAGTTCTGCTGTTTGCTGAGGCTGAAACATGGCACTCTTGTTCAATTACATCTTCACCAGCTTTCTGTCCTTTACTGTCTAAGCTGGGCTGTCCTGAAACTGGATGTTCAGACCAGGCTGGCCTGAAACTCAGAGATCTGCCAGCCTCTATCTTCCCAGTGCTGGGATTACAGGTGTGCCCCGCCACATGTGGCTCTAATCTTTTCTTTATTTCCTTTTCACAAGTTGGAAACTTAGGTGGGTGGGATCTTTCCCTGAAGTCACCCCTCCATTTACTCCATTTTAAATCTGTTTATCTCCTTGAACACAGGACATAGTGCATTCCACTTTTTGATTTTTCTTTTCTCCTTAAATTTTACATTTTGTAATATACCCTTCTAGGCTTGCTCCTTTTGATTGTAAATCTTCATTAGAGTTACCACTAATAACCATACCACAGAGTCTCTACTAGACTGTTTTGAGATTTCCTCTACCAAAGGAATTAATCTATAACTCTTCATTTCAGCGTCAAGCAAGCTTTTTTGACAAGGACAAAAAGCAGCCACAATGTTCACCAAAATATCACAAGAATGATTTCTAGGAAACCTACTAAAACTCTTCTTCTCTGTAACCTTTTAATCCAAGGCTTCACAGTTCATTAGATCACACTCAGCATTATTGGCTTCTATGTTCTTACTAGTATGGCCCTTTAAGTAGTCCTTAAAGCATTCTGCTTATCTAACCCAAAATCCCAAAGTCCAAATTCCTCCAAATAAAGGCATGACCAGGCCTATCACAGCAATACCTACATCAGACTGCTACAACTTGCTTAATGACAGCATAGACCCACTGTGTGCCTAAAAATGGGACAATGTACATGGCTCTCAGAGGCAGGGAACAGTTCCACCATGCTGGACTGGGCAGGACAAGAAGGCAGTGCCATATTTGACCTAGCAATGCTTCAGCTTAAGTTTTTAAGAAGTGTTTAGCATTTTAAGAAGCACTTCTGGTCAGAAAATAATTATAGACACTCAATAAAGATATATTCTTCATTAATAAAGAATAGATATAGACCTCTAAATGGGTCACAATGTTGGGTAAATGTACATTGACTTAGCAGAAAAAGAAAAAGAGTATAAAGAGTTATATAAAGAAGTAAATGGTTTACTAAATGGTTTATTAAAAAGTAATAGAGTAAAAACAAGCCACATAAAGATGGAAAATTCACAGAGAGTCTGGATCATGGATAGTATTGTGTTTTCTTTGAATGTTTTGACTGTGAAGGAGCTAAGTACAGAGAGACATTTCATTGTATGGGCTGCTAAACTAAACCAGCATGTATATAAAGGTATCTTGACTTCAGAATTTGGGTCTAAGGATATGTTGCTTTGGAAAAGAGGTTCTGCTTTTGCTTCCACAGAGGATGAGAAACATTCCAGGCTAATGTGGTTTGATGGACCAAGACCCCTTGAAATGTTGCCTTGAACACACCTCAAAAATTTACTCTGCCCAATATACAGTAGGAAGTAGTTTGGAGAGAAGTACGCCCATATTCCCAAATATCGTTTATAAATGGTATGGATCTTGCTCTATTGAGACAAATAAAAATTGCTCTATTGATACAAATTTAAGGTCAGTTCTTCTCTCTATATATTTCTGTTCTTGATTAAGGTATTGTGTTTGTCTAGCTCATTTAAAAATGCAATGTATAATTAAGAAATATAGGTTAATAGATAATCATCTATAATAGTCAAGCTTGTAGTCATCTTAGTTAGATTTTCTAGATGGACAGAGATGTCTTTCAGATAGATAGGCATTCTTCAAACCTTTCAAAGACTACAGAATATGGCATTTAAAATGTTTTAAGAAGTTAGGACTTTTATGACAATGAGACACATCAATCTACTTCAAGAGGAAGATGGGCATTGAAGAGGCTCCTTGTGGAGTTTGTTAGCCATTTGGGCAAGAAACTGCTCTTGCCTGGACTGCTTGATGAACTGGACATGCATGACCCACAGAGAAATGACTGCTGAACTTGCCTAAAGGTGAGATGATCTTTCAGGATTCCTTCTTTATGAAAGACTCTGCTAGACATTCTGAAGGACACAGGAAAAAAGTGACAAGCAAACTGCTAATATTGGCAGAACTGTCTTTGAAATTTCCTGCTTCATGGAAAAGTCTGCTAGATACTATGGGCCTGTAGGCTGAAGATGGCTGCCCCCTCCAATGGTTCAAAGAACTTTGGGTGACTGTCCAGGCAGTAAGATGACTCTGTCAATTCTAGAGTTTTGAAAGTTGCTTACAATGCATTTCATGTTTACTTAGGTAATATTACATCCTTCTGGGGTCTTTGATGGAGTTGAAGAATTTATAGTTACAGTTTTCCTTAGTTATGATAAAAGATAAAGTAGATATAAATATTGTAACTGTAATTCTTGTTTGATACATGTTTTGTTATATGTAATCTTACTATGTTAAAGTTAAAACCTTCCCTTTTATTTAAACAGAAAAGGGGAGGTGATGTGGGATTTCTCTCTCTATTCTGTGAATACCATTGGTGAATAAAGAAACTGCCTTGGTCTGTTGATAGGGAAGAACTTATGTAGGTGGGGAAAACTAAACTAAATGCTGAGAGAAGGAAGGTGAAGTTTAGAGAAACCATAGAGCTGCCACTGGAGACAAATGTACTGAAACTTTGCTGGTAGGCCATGACCTTGTTGTGATTCACAGATTAGTGGAGATGGGTTAAATTAAAATGTAAGAGTTAGCCAATAAGAAGCTAGAGCTAATGGGCCAAGCAGTGATTTAAATAATACAGTTTCTGTGTGATTATTTCAGGGCTGAGCAGCTGGGAACCAACAAGTGGCTCTCCTTCAACAGAACAGTACAGGTGCTGACTGTGAGGGCTGATCATGTACCACAGGCCCCAGAAGATCACTGTTTCCCATTGTGAGAGCCATCCATTAGCCCACACAGATACAAAGGCTGTCTTCTGCCCTGAATGGTGTAGTCTTTAAACCACTAACAGCCTGGGGAAGGACAAATGCCATCGAGAGACTTGGGATGCCCTCCTTGCTATCAGCTGTTGCCTTTTTGACACTTATTAAGCTTATTTTATATGTGTGTTTTGTCTGTGAGTATACATACATGTGTATGTGTGTTCAACATGCATGCTCTGTGCCCTCAGAAGAGAGGAGATAGTAGTGGACTCCCTGGAACTAGAAGTACAGATGATTGTGAGCCACCATGTAGGTACTGGGAACCAAACCAAAGTCTTCTATAAGAACAGCTAGTGTTCCTCACTGCTGAGCTGTCCTCCACCCAGTGTTCCTCACTGCTGAGTCGTCATCTATCCAGTGTTCCTCACTGGTGAGCCATCCTCTACCCAGAGTTCTTCACTGCTAAGTGATTCTCTAGATCCAGCTGTTGCCTTTCACATTGATCCCGTTTCATAGAAAGACATAACTAATGACATCATCACCACTGTAAGCTGAAGCTAGCCTTGGCAATAATGATATGAATCCAGACACCACTGGGTTTAGCCTAACTTAACAAATAATTATGTAGTCGTGGGCTTGTGCGGATGGCACATCAGGTAAAGCCAGTTGCTGCCAAGCCTGATGACTGAATAAGATCCTGGGGACATACATATTGGAATGAGAAAATTCGCAATTGCAAGTTGTCCTCTGACCTCCACATATGTACTGTGGCCTGGGAAAGTATTCATGTGTGTGTGTGCGCACACCACACATACACTGCGTATATTTATATATATAACTTTAGTTTATGATGCTCCTCCTTTACTGAAATTATAATGATAAATGGGGCATGTTGTCCTTTCTGAATTCTGAGTGCTAGTGCCCAATAATGCCAAGGGATGTCTGATACTGGTGCTTGCTTATATTTGTCTTCATGTAACTCAAGATCTCGTGGCTGAATACTGTTGAGCAAAACAAGATCGGATATGATGAATACTACTGAGCACAAAATGTAGAATCTCCAATGCAAGAAATACCTATCTGTCATTACCCAGAACAGATGCATTTCTTAGGCAAACTTCTCCCAGAAATTCCAGCCACAGTGACTCTACATGTCCCTGACATTATGTAGAAACCATAGAAATGCAGCCTGGGTTGTATTTTGGTTACAATTTTGCTTCATTTTTTTTTCCAGAAAACTTGAAGGTCCTCTAGGGCAGGTACTGATGCATTCTGTGGCATATTCCAGCACTAGCTTGACTTAGTGTTCATGAAGTATATTCCTCTATGGAAGAGACATGAGAAGGGGAAAACTCACTAGCTCTACAATATGCACAAACACAGTCAGTCAATCAGTGAGCCCTGTTGGAGACCAACCTCAGTCTTAGTGCTAAGAGTTCTCATAGAGTCTGTTGCATTTTAAGTCTTCTACAAGAATTTAGTAAAAAATGTTCTTTGTGGCTGAAGAGATGGTTCAGTGGTTAAGAGCACTTGCTGCTCTTTCAGAGGACTTGAGTTCATTTCATAACCACCTGTAACTCCAGCACCAGGGATCCAATGCCTCTTTTGGCTTCCACAGGCACCTGCATGAGACAAACACATAGTGACGTATATATGTACATAAATAAACTTTACAAAACAATCCTCTTTGCAAAGTGTTGAACTTAGTTGATTTTTGCAAACAGCCACACATAGTGAATCATTACGGTGGTGGCTATGGTGGTGACATGATGGTGGTGACATGATGGTGGCAGTAAGGCAATGGTGATGATGAGATCAAGCATTCTCAGGTCAATACCACAGCCATGTGTATAGAAAAGTCACCCACAAAAGTAGAGACTTTCTGGTAAGAGTTACGGAACCTTCCCCAGCTTACCATTAAATAACTATTAAATAACTACCCCCTCAGTAATTATTTAATGCTGATAGCTAACACCTCAACTCCTTAAGTATTATTTCCTCTTTCACAAAATGCCAGGAACAGCAACTTATGCTATTGTAAGAGTCAAAAACTGTAAATATTGTTGAACTTTGCAGAAACTTGCCATGCTGGGAGTTAAACTGAGGGCTGGCTGATGTCAACTCTTGTAAGCCACTCCTTGTTCTGTTGAATGCCAACCCCAGGGAGGCACACAGCCTTCAGAGCTGTCTCCAAATGGCACAGGTGTGTAGGATACAGAACAAGAAACAGAAATGGCCAGAACCACACACAAAGGCACATGATCTCCCTCAAAATTCTGAGAATACAAATTCCAACAAAAAATTTTATTATTTCCAACTAATTGGGGAAAATTGAAAATCTATACCTAAGTGCCAAGATGTGTAAAAGTTGGAATTCCCAAAAATTACCAGAAATGACCAAATCAACACCAAAGATTTGAGGATGTTAGCATAGTAGCCAAACATCCATATTTGGAATGGTCACCTAAATCCTACACTTGCACTTGGTGGGATTGAGCCCCTGGAGACACTGATAGTGCTAACAAAAACTGCTGACCCTTTTCTTGCCTGGCAAACATGGTACCTGAAGTAATGGCTCTGGCCAAACAGCTACACACCCCGTACACATTGTTATCGCCACCGGTTTGTGTGGTATTGGATTTACAACTGCTGAAAACAAACTAGAATTTCAGGGTCTTAACACAAGGAAACTGGGTTCTTGCACATGCCCAAGCCCAAGTCGGTGGGCAGGTGAGTGTTTTCTGAGTGTGCTCCTTGAAGACCTTCTGATACCTAGGGCACCTTCCACACCCAATTACACAGTCACTGTGGTCACCAACATGTGCCTGACCAGTAGGACCTGAGAAGGGGATTGTGCACAAGCATTTTTCAGGACTTGTCCTGGAAGGAGCAGAGACTGCTCTTATCCCCACTACTGGTAGAACTAACTGGAACAGTCACACTAATATGCTAGACAACACTGAAAATATAGCCTGCTGTGAATGCAGGAAGGAGGGGAGATGGGCATGGTGGTGAAGACGGCTCCCCACATCTGTGACAACACATACCTTAAGGTCAGTCCATAGTCAAGTTAGAAGAGAGAAAAATGCAATGGACAGAACCGCATAAGCATATGTGTACATTTGTGTGTATTATATTCTTGAGTATGCAACTATATGCCATTGTATTTTTAAATGCATTGAGAAAACTACTCTGTGTGTTTGTTTGCCTATGTGAATAGTCAAGAAATGAATAAGTGATTGAGACTTTTTTAAAATGAAGACTGTATTTTTGGTTGTGAGCCTAGCATTTAAAGATCTCTAGTGGGCATTGGAACAGGGGGATCATGAAGGTAGGTGTGTGGGGGGGATAGAGGGATAAAGTACTTGGAGAGACTACTGTAATAGACGGGTATTTAGGGGGTGACGTGAAAGCCTGGTGCAGTGGAAACTTCCTAGAGCCTATGAGTGTGATCCTAGCAAGGTCTCCTCTTCTTAAGGGAGGATACAGAATCTGAACTGGCCATTTTCTGTAACCAGGCAAGGAGCCCAGCAGCAGGAATAGGACACCAACTTCAAGCCCTTTGACCCATTACTGTCCTACCTACAAGATGTGCTGGAGCAATTTGGTGACTCAGAGCTTATGGAAGTGGCCAACCAATGATGGATCTAATTTGAGGCCTAGAGAGAGAGAGAGAGAGAGAGATGGGCGGGAGCCCATGCCCAACACTCCACGGATGGCTTAGAGACCTAGGGTAGAACCAAACAGGACAGCAATAAAAGAAAATTTCAATGAAATGATTCCTAATGGGTCTATGCTAGGCCCCGAGTTTAGCTTGGGGATTTTGTGGGACTCCTGCGGTGGGAGTGGGCTGACTCTTTTGTCTTGGGACTCTTTTTCTCCTACTGGGTTGCTTCATTCAGTCTTGAGCCTAATCTTATGGCATTTTGTTATACTGTGTTTGTTTGGTATCAGTGGGAGCCCTGCTCTTTCCAGAAGGGAAACAGAGGAGCAATGGATCTAAAGGAAAGAGAAGTGGGGGGGGGGAGTTGGAGAAGTAGAGGGAGGGGAGATTGTCGTTAGGATGCATCATGAGAAACAAGACCAAATAAAACGATAAAAAAGAAACCCGAAAACAATGAAGACTCAGGCTAATGAGGAGACATGCTTATCCACAGTCCACAGCTGCTGTAAGGGAGATGCTTTACTCCTGGGGTTGTGCACCTCTTTTTGTCGAAATGTGTAAGATCACATACATGTGTCTTGTCATCTTTAAAAGGTTTCTGAAGCAATGACAAAAATACTGAATTATGGATGCATTGCCACTGCTTGTGTTTCTATTAGGATTCATGGATAAACTCGTCAGATCTATCTTCCACCTATCTCTGTAGAAAATTTCTCATACAAACTACTCAGAAACACGAATCAACCAATAAACTCCATAAGTGATTCGTAACCAAATGGGATTCAATGAAGGGAAATTAGTGTTGTAGGGCTCAGGGAGCCTTCTTAAAGGACACACGTGAGCTTGGTCTGAACATATGCCTTAATTTGACCATATTTTGTTTGCAGAATAGAGTAGAATATTTGGCAGCCAGACAATGTATAAGAGAGTCAGGAGAGATGGCTCTCTGGTAAAGAGTGCTTACTGCTCTTGCAGAGGACCGCTGATCAGTTCTAAGCACTCACATCAGAGGGCTGACAACCTCTGGTAACTTCAGCACCAGGGATCCACCCTCTTCTGGCCTCCGCATGCACCAACACACACATGATCTATTCAACTCCCTCACACACATATATACATAAGTAAAAAAAAAAAAAACCAAATCTTTTAAAAATAACTTAACCGAAAGGACGGTAATGTTCTGTATTACTAGACCCATTTTGTGTCCGCTGACTTTAAATCAGCCATTTCTTGGTTTTCCCGTTACAGCTTTTAGAACATTATAGTCCACTCAGTTGTTTTATTTTCTCAGCCCTCAATATGACCAAGATTTTTCATTCCTGTTCTGTTTGCTGGGCAATTGTTCATTTGTCATTTCTTACCATCCCTTGGGCCTCCACTACCTCTTATACGAGACTTCTAGCTTTTATGGGCGCCATCTTTCTGTGGACTGTTACCAGAAAAGGGGCCTGGGGACAGCAGCCTTCGCTGCTCCTTGCCTCAATCCTGCTTGTAATCATGAGTGTAATACAATTTTACTCATGGAGGTATATTCTCCTTCCCTTCAGAAACCTTTGGTTTTTGTTTCCTAGTTAAAAAATATGTATACTTCTATGACTATTGTATTTTATCAGCCAGAAGTAAGAACATTATGTGTGGAGGAATGGGAGGCTTGTAAAAGATATTATATTGTTTTCTGCTTTTGCTCTATATCCTGCAGGTAAACTGACTGATATTTTAATTTCCTCAGACTCCTTTGAAAGCTCTGTAAATGAATGTTCTGAAGAAAATATATAACTTTGGTTATCATACTTTATGGTTATTACTGTGTACACATTAAATGTGAATTAATGCAATAAAGCAGTGTATTTCACGTAAAAATACTATGAATTTCACTGCTGCCACTGACACAGCACATGGATCAATGTAATTCTGGGTTACAAATCTTTGCCATGAGAGGTAGTAACTTGTACTTGATACACACTTATTGCAAGAAATGACGAGCCTTCTCTTCGATGGCAAATTCTGATATGGTCCACCCCCTCACTTGAGGGACCTCTGGGGACAATAGCCTTTCCTTTAGCCTCATCTTTAGCTCAATAAGAATTGTACTTTGGGAAACGTTTAGGATGGAGGGATGGCAGGAAGAGTGTACATGCCACTAGAAATGGATGAGTGAGTCTCAGCCTAGCATTTAAAAGGATTCTTCTGTCTTTTCTCAACGTTGTTGATTTTAATGAGGTATTTCATACTCTTAATTGTATACTAGATGAATGAAATAATACATATAACAAAATGTAAGGTGTTCACTTCCTTCTGTAACAAACAGTAAAAATCAGCAAATGCTTTCACAGATACTCAATTTGGAACTTGTATGTGTGCATGCTAAGTTTATTTTAAATGAACCAGCCAAACTTTATGAACAGTAATATCAGCCTATGTGTATACATCAGTCATAGAGTGTTTGTTAGCCTAAGTGATTTAGCCATGGGTTCAATCACCAATGCTGAAAGAAAAAATAAGGGCCATAAATGAACTGTATTCCTTTTGAATGGAGGACCAAAGCATGGGAAATACACAGATTTGTGACTGAGAATTCCTGCAAGGATAGATAACTCTCCAGAGTTAGTCTGTGACAGAATTTCTCCTTATTCTTTATAGCATCTTGGATAATGCTCCATCATGGCTCCCGAAATCCCTGATGTTTACCCCCTTGCTACAGCTGCTACACTCTCTTGTAACACTGCCACCAAGTTCAATCCTGGTGTCCGTGTAGATGCAGGTGTGTCTGACAAGGAAAGAGCATAATCTATTTCCACCAAACATTTGTCTTCCCTGATTTTCTGTTGTCCATATGTCCTCACTAACTGACTACTATTTTACGTCTCGAACTAGCAGAGATCTGATTTTAGCGGAGGTAGACTCAGATCTAGCTTAGTTGACTTAAGCCCGGTTTTGGACAATGCATCTTCAGAAAAAATGTTTTTCTCTCCAACAGAACAGGGATAGCAGGAGGAAGGATGCTGTCGACGGCAGAATTGCTGCATCCTGTCTGTGCTGCTGTCGTGTTAGCAGCGGTGCCTCGTCCTGCAGTCATATGTGAAAGGCCAAGTGTTCACCACAAGTAACATAGCTGAGCTGCCCACCTCTGAATGGCTTGGTATGTGAGAGCAGCAAGACTCTTTGTATGTATTACTCCTTTGTTACTGGTGGTGTTTTAGTTCATTTGAGTATCTATCTGAAGTTTATGGTCATTTCCACAATTTTTTTTGTTTCACTTTTTGAAACAGAGTGTCTCTGTGTAACAACCCTGACTGTCCTGGAACTAGCTCTGTAGACCAGACTGGCCTTGAACTCAAAGAGATCCACCTGCCTCTGCCTCCCAAATGCTGGGATTAGAAGCGTACACCACTACTGCCCAACCATTTCCACAAATTTAAATCAGTTACTGAACTAAGCAATAAATCTCCTGATGGTGTTCAGATGAACTGTTGTTGATGGGAAGATTGGAGACATTTAGGTCCAACCAGGATGCAGTTTTAAATACATGAAACAGCAAGGACATTGGAGATATCCTTAAAATAAATGATGATAGTAGGACTCACAGCACCTGAGCAAGATACGGAGGAAAGTACGCATGGGAAAAGGTGCAGTGAGATCTGAATCACACTGAGACAAACTGGTTGGAAATGCTTGAGATAACAAAAGACTTGGCATCAGAATGAGAAGCAGATACACTAATAACAGCATCAAGTCCCTGGCACATCTACAAAGGTGGTGGCTGAGTGAGCCAGAGAACATGATGGGAAACAGAAGTCAGGACCCATGGTAACCCAGTGACACCAACTGGCATCTACAACCAGAATTATTTAGGTTCCTGGCTTTGTCACCTTTACCTTGATTACAAACCAAGTTGGAGTGTCACTGTCCTTCCTCAGCTCTTTCTGTCCATGTTTCTGGCAATGAGTACTGGATTGAGGTCCTTATAGACCTGAACTCCAAAACATCCCCAGATTCCTAGAACAGTCTAATCCCATCATTGGGCCTTCCATTCTGTGAGTGGCAATGGCTTCTTGCAACGTACTTTGTCAACCCCATTGATTCCATATGTCTAGATCATCCCACTTAGAATATTCCCACTCACATATGAATGCCTTCTCGATGTTGAAGTCAGCTGTGATGGCAGAAAGTGGCAGCATCTTTAAGAAGCGATTAGGTGACAAGGGCAGACAGAGCTCGCTCATGTGCACAGAGTCACACCATTGCAGAGGGATCAGATTCCTCGTCATGGGGGTGGGCCCCTGATACAAGAACAGGTTTGACCCCTTCCCTTCCCCATATATGCACTTGTTTCCACTACACACTTCTGCCATGGGATTGTGAAACACAAAGGCCTCACCAGAAACCATCATAGTTCCCTTGTACTTCCCAGCCTCCAGAGCCATGAGCCATAGGAAAGAGCATCATCATCTTCATTTCATCATTTATGCCCCAGCAATGCTGAAAGCATGCATGGGCAGCCCATTATGGCGGTTCTCCAGTTGTTCCTGTCCTGGGCAGTCCTAGATGCCTGTGTTATTGTCACACCCATGGTTTCACAATCTTCCTTTATGCCGTCTATCTAGCGAATTTTGGGCCTTCCTCTTTGCCTTATCTCATGCACTCCTCCAAGCAGTGCTCTTTTCGGGTATCTGTCATCATTCATTCTCATAACACGGCCAAAGTATCTCAAGCACTGTTGCCATATCCTACTGTGGGACAATGGTCTCTTACCATGTAAAGACTAAATGTTGATTGGCTAGTAGCCAGGCAGTATAGGTGGGGCATCCAGAAAAGGAGAATTCTAAGAAGAGGAAAGGCTCAGTCTGCAGTTGTCATCCAGATGTGGATGAGAATGCCTCGGTGATAAAAGGTAACAAGCCATGTGGCTAACACAGATAAGAATTATTGGGTTAAGATGTAAGAGTTAGTTAATAAGAAGCCTGAGCTACTAGACCAGTCTATAATTAATGTAGACCTCTGTGTGTTTCTTTGGAACTGAATGGCTGTGGGACTGGGTGGGATAGAAACCTCTGTCAACAGTATCCTCTAGTTTATTTCCTTCTGTAAATGGAGATGTTTCTTAATGTCATCATTGCAGAGCCTATCTCTTTGTGTGATGCCTAGAATCCTCCTGAGACATACCATCTCAAACATACTCAGCTGCTGTTCTGAGAAGCGTTTCATTGTCCAGGTTTCAGAGCTGTAAAAAAGGCAACTCAAGACAAGTGTTCCATATACTTGTAATTTTGTTGTTGTTGTTATTGTTATGTCTGTTGCTGACCAAACCTTCCCTAGTGCCTGGAATGCAGCCCTCACTATCCCTATCCACCTCTTGATGTTTGAAATTGTTCCTTCCTTTGAACTGAGGTTTCCTCCCAGACAAAGCTGACTGATTGCTTGAGGTTCTGATTCTTCATTACAGTGTTAAAATCCTTGTATGCCCTTCCTATGTGTTGTATCTCAGTCTTCTCAGTATTTGCTTTCATACCAAGGTTTTCACTGACTTCCACCACTCTATTTACCATGGCCTGAAGCTCATTTGGACTTTCAGTAAGCAGTCTTGTATCATTGGCAAAATGTAAGTTATTGATTCACACACCACATATCTGCATGTCTATCTCCTCATCCTCCAGGGCTTATGTTAGTATTAATTCTAGGAATATATTAAAGAGTAGTGGTGAGAGGACACATACCTGCAACACTCCTATGATTGTCTTAAACTGATCACTTAGTTCTCCACAGACTTTGACTAATGCAAAGGAATCTTTATAGGCATTTTCTAGTAGTCTTATGATTTTCTCTGGGTACCTGTAGAACCTCATTGTTTCTCCAAGTCCTTTCTTCCAAATGCTATTGAATACCTTTATGAAGTCAATGAAACAGACATATAAGTCTTTGCCAAATTTTCATATTTTTCATTCATTGCCTCAAAGTGACGATCTGATCAATTGTGTTCCTGTTAGCTCTGAATCTGTCCTGGGCCTCTGCTAGGATTTCCTCTGTTCTGCCATTGATCCTTTGCAGGATAATGGAGGAGAAGATCTTGCTGCTATGGCACAACAAACTAATGCCCCTGTAATTTGAGCAGTCCAGTTTGTCCTTCTTCTTGTGCATGGGAATTATGAGAGTGCTTCCATTCCATTGGAATCACTTCATGTTCACATCTCTTTCTGAAGAGTCTGAGAAGTGCCTTGGACCCTGAGCCTATTGTAGCCACCTCCAGTCCTCCACCGTGATGTCATCCACTCCTGGGTCCTTTCTGTGTTCTGCTCTCTTGATAGCTTTCTCTTTCTCATGCCTGTCAATATTTAATATCTCCTCATTGTCTCTGCTGTTCAAGTGGCTGCCGAAGTGATTCTCATTGTAGTCTACATTGACAGCATTAGGGTCATTGCATAGGGTGTCACAGAATTCTCTCCATCTTTGCTTTGCTTTCCTGGTTCTGTTAATAAATGACCTTGTCCATCTTTAATCACCTGAATCTGAGGAGCACATCTGGCAGTTATCTGTCTGATAGCTTCATAGACAAGATATGTTTTATTATGGAGTCCAGCCTCTTTGACTTCTTTGCATCTACCTTGTATACACACCTCTCTATCCTTCTTTGCCAGGCAAGACGAACTTGAAGACTGATCATAAGCAATTGATGAACCCAAATGTATGGAGATAGTATAACAGAACCACTGGGAAAAAAATGAGGCAAACCATTAAACAATCCTTTACAAATATAGAAAGCAAATGGGAGAAACTCAAAAGAGCTATATAGGAGGCTTCAAAATAGATGCTTGGTTATGCAAAAAGGGCAACAGGAGGGAGTACTCTTCATAAATTATCACGTGTCAGAATTTTTAGTTGTGCCGGCAAATAAGCCAAGGTAATTCTTTTCATCTAACTTAGGCAATTAAGTTAATTAGGTTAACTTAATTAGGTGTTTGGTACCAATCTTCTGCAGAGATAGACAGGAACCCAACTATTTGACTTAGTTTCTCTAACTATATTTACAAGCAAGTTAAGAACATAAAGGTGTACTACAGAACATGTCAAATTTGAAATATGTAATAGCATCAAATCATGAGATAACAAGCACAATTTGAATTATAATTGAACATCAGAGTTTTCAGAATTGAAGCCATCCTTAACGATCAAAATCTACTTTAAATGATTCATATTACAAATGGTCCTGTTTTAATGCAGAGAAATTGAACAGGTCATTTTGCATCATAGAGACAAAATTACTCTTTTGACTCTTTTGGCTGCTTTCTGAAATGAGAACTTTTACTTCCTTCCTCTTCAGATCTCATTTTATTTAGAAAAATAAACATATTATTTGTAAAGTAGAACTTATGCATTTTAAATCCAGGAAGATAAACTGAAAATGTTTATCTTTCAATGAACTCTAACTCCCTGTGGGAATAGCCCTTTCTTTTGAGCTATGGTTAGGATCCCCAGATAACTACAGATGACTTTGTGAAAACTAAACCATGTCATCCAGAAGCCCAGAAAAATAACATAATCACATACGATCCTATCATGCAGCTACTTTATATTTTTTCTTTGTCAGTTCTACCTTAGTACTAGAAGAATATTTCATTAATATTATTGATGTTATCAGCAAAAATTCACATTTACCTTCACAGTAGGTAAATGGCATATAGGGTTGTTATATCTCTATAGGAGAGACCTCTTGTAAAGATGAAGCTCTGATAGAAACATCCGCATGTACCAGCAGACAGAAGAATAAATAGCATGAGCCTTATCTCCTCTATTTGTACAAGCAGCAGAGAATATTTGATGACAAACATCCTTACTTCCATTTGTCACCCAGTGCTTCTAACAATGCCTCCATTAGCTGGTGTTCCGAGGGATTGCCATTGACATGGTGTGCCAGGGAGATGTTTTCCTGATGACCTTTAAATACCACACTCCCAGAATGACTCTTCTTTATTCAAAGACCATATTTTAAAAATTCAAATGCTCTGGGGTATGTCATTGAGCCTACCATGCAGTATTATATCTTTTGCAAGATGTTAAGAGAAGGGAACGCTGTCAACCTTGAATGGCCATTGTGATTGAAGCTATTTTTAACATGCTTATTTTTAACATTGTCTTCCACAGAGCACAAAAGATCTTTTGCAAAAGAACACAAAGGACCTCTATCCTTATCCTAAACTATCTGGAGAGGCTGGGATGTTCAGAGAGAAGAGGCACATCAATATGAAAGTTCTTAAGGCATGCGCCCCATGGTGACAGCAATTAGGGTAAACATGAAACTAGACTACCCCATTTGCCAAGTATCTTAGTTCATGAATGTATCCGTGACTCCATCAAACTACAAAAGGTGCAAAGACTTGAACTCCCAACAAGACTGATACTGAGCATCTGTTAGAGGAACATACCACATGAGATGGATACTTCTTCCTCTTCAATTCTGCATGTTGGATCCATTAAATAATAATAAGGCCAATATTCTCTCTTTTAAAATCCCTATCTCTTGTCATTTCCATGTAATAATATGGGAAAATACTTTGTGTATCTTAAATTATTTAAGGTTGAAAAACCCCAGAAGTCAATTGGGAGCAATGACTGGTCAAAAGATGTCTTCATGTATAACATCTGCCACTCTTGTATCCTTCCCTCAACTACAGTTCTAGAAGTGGGGAGGGGAGCTGAGGAGACTGTTCCCTTGCTGAAGCACCTGCTGTGCAGGCATGAGGACCTCATTTGGAGGGTGTCTGCAATCTTAGTATTGGGGAGGTAGAGACGGGGATTCCTGCCTTGCACTTGCTGGCCAGAGTTACCCTTGCAGAGTTGGTGAGCTCCAGGTTCAGTGAGAGAACTTCTCTCAGAAATAAGTTAGACAGTGATAATGACATCCAATATTGATTTCTGGTTTCCATATTGGCATGTACAGACACATATCACACACACACACACACACACACACACACACACACACACACACACACACACCATATATGAGAGAGAAAGAGACAGATAGAGGCAGAGACAGAGTTGAGAAAAGGAGTATTAGAATAAAAAGACATGTTGATCACTGGGAATTGAGTTGTGCTGAGAAAAATTCATATTGGAGCAGATTAGAATTTTCCAATTACCTGTCCAGCATCAGGAAACATAAGAAAAGGCAAGGCATAACACACTTCTAGAACTCAAAACAGTCAAGGGACCACACTCAGAAATGACATTGGCATTAGGAGTAAGATGGTGATTTAAGTACTTATGGTTAAAAAGATAAAGATTTATTTAAAAGATAAAAATAAATGGTCATATGGGAACTGTCAACAGAGACTAGAAAACTACAGAATTAGTGAGACAGAAATTCTAGAAATGAGGAAGGCACCTGCAGAGAGGAACAACGCTGAGGCCCCTTGATATGCTGCAGGGATGGGGTTGGGGGTCTCAGCAATGGAAGACCATTTGAGATCAGCAAAAGTGAAGCTGGGAAAGAATATATGTGAAACTGAGAACTGGGCAGGAGCCCTGGAGGGCTTGGAGTGGTCAGAGTCAACAGCCTCACTAGGAGAGACAGAACGGCAGGCCAAAAGAAATACCTGAAGAAACAATGGCTTACAGTTTTCCCATATTAGGTACTAACTCCCAACCACAGATCAAATCAGAAAATGCCAAATAGGAAGTATAGAAATATGAGGAGCCTATGCCTTGGCTAAAGCATCAATAATCAAACCAGTAAAGACAAAAGAAGGGGAAAGGCACCAAAAGAAAAATCTTTTAGCAAATGCAGATACAGATGACAATTAGAGCCATTTTCTCTCCTAGAACTACCCAGTCAAATAAAGTTCTGAAAGAATGGCTGTCTTGTTAAGAAATAGTTACTTAGGAGAGCTACCCAATAAAAACACTGTTTTCAAAACTGAAGTAGAAATACTTTCACAGGAAAATCAAAATGGTATGAGTATTTATGTCTAGTCTTAATGCATCTTGTTATACCATGTTCAGTTGACATCACAGGGAGGACTACTCTTTGTTGAAGGGAGACCAAGGATCAGTGGATCTCAGGAAAAGGGGAAGGATAGGGGGGGACTAGGGAGATGGGGAGGGCAGAATGCTGCAGGGAAGGATTGTATGAGAGAAGAATAAAGAAAAAGAAAAGAAGTCATATCCAGATGACTTAGGAGGAAAATAAAACTGATTAAGAAAATTCTCAGGAAGAAATCATACAAGACCAAAGAGAAACCCATATCTACACATGCAGAAAGAACAGCACCAGACATAGTGTATAACTTCTAAACCCTACGAAGAGAAGTCACACCATGCAACAAGGCTCACAAGGAGGTTTATTGGAAGAGGAGAGAGAAGGGGCAGAGAGGGGTCAGAGACTGGTCACTGGGGACAAGAGTGATGGAAGAAAAAGAGAGGGGAAGAGAGAAAGAGAAAAGAAAAAGAGGATGTGGGCAGGGTCCACCTTTTAAAAGGGAACGTAGTGAATGTGCACAGGAGGTGCTCCTAGTGGCTGCGGCTGAGAACATCTCCTGTCAGGACCCTAAGGGCAGGCCAGTACAGATGCCCAGATACTAACATTCCCCCATTTTGTGTATTCTAAAAAGGTGAGGAGTTAGAAAGGGGTAGAAGGTGAGGCAAGGATGAGGATGCCGTGTTCTTGAGATGCTTCGTGCTGACCTGGGAGTGTTGAAGTCTTTGGGGGCTCTGAGAGTGCTGGGGTGCTGGCCACATCCTGAGGGTAGCTGACTGTTTCCCTTCACTGTCTAGGCTCCGTGGAACCATCAGGCAGTGCTTGACCTGGCAAATGCTGTTTGCGGTGGATCCAAGTCAATTGTCTGGATCGTAAAGCACCTGATCCTTTCCCATCAACACAGCATCACCTGGACAACCTCTCCCTATCCGATTTACCAGGAGACACAGGTGGTTGATTACTAAGGGCAGTCGTTGTAGAGTTGGTACCTTTGAAATAAAGGAATGGTAAAGAGTTACATTAGAATCTGTTCTGTGAGTCTCTTTTCTAAATCTGGGGGACATGGATACCTCTGGGGTGCTGTTGGTTCTCACCACCTGGACGTGTTTGGTATTCTTGTGCCTCCAGCTCTGTGGCTAGCAGTTGGTAGTCCTGTAACAATAGCTGATTAGTTGTTTGAGCAGAGATTTTTGAATGTGTTGTTGGAGATACATAGATAAGAAATTGATGAAGCAGGGTGTGGTTGCTAAAGATAGGAGAACAAGGAGAAGGGTCAGGAAGGAAAGCATCCACTTCCATAGGGGTTCCCAATCCAGTAGAAAGCAAGTTTTGAAGCAATGAAAAAGAAAGATAGAGGAGAATTCCTTCTGTTCCCCGACTGTCTGGTCCAAGGAATAATGAGGTCAAATTTGATTTAAAATGAGGGGTCAGTGTGTCTTCAAAAGACATCCATCCCAATGGGAGCACGGAGATGTATGATATAGCTCCCAAGGATGAGGCGAGGCAGATAGAGAAAGAAAATTCATGGCCTGAACACTGTGGCATCCCAGAGATCCAGGAAGGATCAGACTGAGCAGGCACAATCTATTATAGCAAGAACAGGGGCCGAGGACTCTGAGCCTGAGAGAAACACAGTAGCCTGGAATCAGGACTTCAGGAAAAGCAAGAAGGCAAGGAAAGGATTATGCTCAAGAAAGGAAACCTTACATCCAGGGGACTGGTCAGAGGTGGATAACCTCACCAGAGACCCATTTGTTGGTATTGAATGGAAGGCAGGGCCACCCGTGAATGAGAAAGCAGATTTGTTGCAGGTGGAAGAAAATGGATCAGAAAGTATCTAAGGGATATCTGGACCAGATCTGACTGCAAAGGCAGACGAAATTAGAAGCTCTTAAATCATGCACTGAGTGCAAAAGTTGGAGGTATAGATGATTCCAAAGTTCCGGTGAGTGAGGCAGAGACCCACTCTGATGTTATCCCTAGCATCCCAAGAATTCAGAAAGGGTCGGTTTCCAGAAGACAGGCTGCTCAGTGATTCATCAAGCACAGAGCAGGGGCCAAGAGAGAGCCATGGCTGCCTGGTACCAGGACTTGATGAGGCCAAAAGGCCAGAAACCACACTTGAGAGATGAGTCCGCAGTCATGGAAAATGTCTAGAGGTGGTAAAATGGAGGGGAGGTCACCAATCGGGCCAGTGTCAGACGGAGAGGCCCAGTGATCTGTTAGTTAAGAGAAGTGAGGCTGTCACATGTGGACCAGGTTCCAGGGTCCTGGCGTGCCTCAAACTGCCGGTGGGCAAGAGGAAGCCCCTGGAGAGCATTTCCTGGTCAGGGAACCAATCCTATAATTTAAAAAACACCAAGAAGGAGTCACTCCATGCAACGAGGCTCACATAGGAGGTTTATTGGGAGAGGAGAGGAAAGGGGACAGAGAAGGGGGCAGGGACAAGTCACTGGGGACAAGAGTGGTGAAAAAGAAAGAGAGGAGAAGAAAGAAAAAAAGAAAAGAGAAAGAGACGAGAGGCACGCAAGACCTGCCTTTTAGAAGCGAATGTAGCAAATGTGCACAGGTGGTGTTCTTAGTGGCTGCAGCTGAGAACGTATCCTGTCAGGACCCTGTACAGGGCAGGCCAGTGCAGATGCCTGAATACTAACACGTAGAATAAATAAAATAGCCTGCGCTCATCTCAGACAGCTCCTTATTACAGCTAATAGCTGAGAAAATGTCATCATCACATTGCATATTTACAGCAAAGGAAAATGTAAAATGTACTAAGTTTAGAAGGAGGGACAGGGATTCAACAGTGTAACTGCTAAATTTTGTAAGCTAAGTGTCATATAGTATTATTAGACTGCTTAGATTAGTGGAGAGATTTGAGGTTTAAATTATGTATAGAAACTCCTAAAGTTATTTAACAAGAAGCATAACTAATAAGCAGCTAAGAGCTAAGATAAATAGCAAATCCTAAATTCTATTTCTAAACGAAGGTAGAAAAGAAGAAACAACAATAATTGGAAGAGGTCAGTAACAGATATCACTGGGATGGATTTAAAGCATGCTGATAATTACATTCAAGGTGGGCATCTAAACAAGATTAGATGAAAGAGTTTGCCATGTCCCAACTATTTACTGTCCACAAGAAATCCACTGCAAGCATAAAGATGTAGACAGGTTAGAAGAGGTGGAAAAGATGTAGCATGCAAGCACTAAGCTAAACAAAAGTGGGGTTGCCCTATTACCACCAGACACACTGGGGTCCTGGAGAGGGAGAAGTTCCAGCCAGACTCATGAGAGAATGGTGGCTCAGTCAGTCCTGCAGGAACCATGGCAGCCTTGCGCATGTGTATCCAAAGAGAGTTCCAAAGTGTGTAAATCACAGGAAGATAGAATTGGAAGCAGCAACTCACAATAGTAATTAAATGCCATAATTTTCATCTGTTAGTAGTAGGTTGAACAAACTGGCAGAAAATCAATAAAGATGTAGAGATATTAAATAAAACTGCAAATCAATCTGCCCTAACAACAGAGCCAGAGACAGCAGCACACACGCTCATTTCAAGGGCACATGAGTGTTTGTCAAGATGTTCACAATCAGCCATACTGCAGAAACTGGGAACAACACAGATCACACAGAATTAAATTCCCGAGCAATGCAAAATTAAAGTAGGAACCAATAATAGAAAGATACCTGGAAATTTTCTGAATATTATAAATTTATTCAGGACAGTTCTAAATACGCCAGAGTTCAAAGAGGGCATCTTGAGGAAATTTAAAAGCATTTTAACTCAATGAGAATAAGAATTAAGCGTGTCAAAGTTTGTTGCATGCATACAGTTAGGAAGGAAATGGATAAAATTATTGTACTAAAAGAGGATGGTGAAGGCCTAGCTTTGCAGCAGATCACTTGGCCAAAGGTGCAAGGCCACAGACACAAAGACAATATTTACAAACAAAACCACATGTTTGACAAAGAAACACCAAGTAGGATGAGGTTTTTCTCATTTTTGTTTTTTGCAACCTCCAAAACTCAGTGAGCAAATAACTTGTTTTAGAAAACACTGAAAAAAAATCTTTGGACAGACTTTAATAAACAGGGTACATTAATGGCACCTGAGCAAATGCTCAAAGGTATTGATTATTAGAGAAAATAAAATCAAAATACTGTAGCTAGAATTTGAAAAGGAAGGACACAGAGTGCTGGGTGTGGAACAGCTTGCTGACCAGAAAGCTGGGGTCACAATAGTTCTGGAAAATTCTGTGGCAAATTAAAAAAAATTGCACATACAAATATCACCTGATTTAGCCACCTACTCCAAGATAAAAATGAAGAACTAAAAAACTGAACGTGTCAATGTGAATAGCTGTTTTGTTTGTACTGTCCTAAGAAACCACTCCCAGATCCTGGAATCTGTGAGCGTGAATGTGACGTTTCTTGTGGACAATAAAACACTACCACTAATATAGTTAAGGAATCATTAATATCTGCAACAACCTGGATGAATTTTCCATATGGTTTATTAAGTAGAAAAAAGCATACTATTATAAGTAGAAATATAAAAACTAATTGTGTGTAGGGGGTAGTAGCCTTTTCTTTTCATGACAAGTGTATGAATTAAGTATTCTGATCTACTTCCTGAATATGTCAGAATTTAATGGAAAATTGAATATGCTCCAGATTACAGGCTTCTAGAAAATAAATATGAATTAATAAACCCTGGGCTGTTGCATGAACTCTTTCTTATTGTTATTCTACATGTGTACATATAGAAGTATGTCTGTCTGGATTTAGACACATGCATGCATGCATATGCACACATACATGCATACAGCTTCTTGTTCTGCCTACTGAGGGGGTAGGTAGGGACGTTACTCTACAGTCATTAAATTAAACACACCCACCCTCTAGGACTTGGGCATCTTAGATGTGTGGGTGAGCCCAGACCTATAACTTCAAGTACACACAGAAAAACAGAATTGTGAGAAAACGCACACGCAGCCTATGAGACATCCGAAGGCCAAACTGGAACAATCTGAACCACTAAATAAATAATCCAGGTCCTGGAATATAACTCATAGATGAAAACATATATCTGTGAGATCAACAGCAAATGGAACTGCCCCTCTTACAGAGAATCCTACTGGGAACTGTGCGAGGAAGGAGATTAGAAAGATTTAGAACACAGCAGCATAATGGCGGCTCTAAGGAGGGGGTGAAAGTTCAAGCTGAAGATGTTTTATAATCCCAAAAGATCACACCCCGAACAGTGAGGGAAGTAGAAACTCTGCCATGGAGAAAGCCAGCAGACACAGCTTACAAGAAGGAAACACACTGAAGCCATGCCTTTTCTCATCTTAGGTGATGGGCGGGGGTGGCACATCCCTCATAGGGTGTTTGGGCCATTCGAGTTGGCTTGCTATTCCTGTCTTTCCAAGGTTCCTGGAAGACAGACTAGTCTTTCTAACTCATACATTTATGCAATATTGTCACTTCCCATAACTTTTCTCTGATCTTGAGCTTCCACTTTGGCTTATTATTTACATGACTACTCAGTTACTTACTTAACTAATCGATTATTTACTTATCTATAGCATTACTTACTTAACTACTCAGTTACTTACTTAACTACACTGTTCCTTACCTAACTACCTGGTTACTTATTTAACTACACAGTTATTTACTTAACTAACCTGTTACTTAACTTTTCTGTTACTGAATTAACCTGTTATTTACTTAACTACCCTGCTACTTGCTTCACTAACTTGTTACTTACTTAACATTTCCTATGGCTTAACTAAACTGTTATTTACTTAACTACCCTAAGGTTTCCCAGAACTTCTTATTTTGGAGTGATAAAGGGTGAGCGTGAGAAGCGCTTTGTCTTTGATCGCCTGTAACAGTACTGTGAACTTGAAAGGACCCGCCACTGCTTAGAATGACTGTCATGGAGCGAGAGCTCCAACTCTCGCCTTTCCCATCTCCTGCTTCTTTCTCCCTGTCAGGACCACTGTGTGACATTCTGTTGCTATATAAGATCCCTCTTCCTACCCAGCTCATCTCTCTCCAACTAGAAGGAGGGTGTTAGCGCCCTCTATCTGGGATCCAGGAGAGTTTACTTCTGGATTTCTGTTTCCTCAATCTGGAAAACGGAGATGGCCTACCCCACAGAGCCACTGTGAAATCATATGAAACTTGGCAATTAAGATACTTAGAAGGGATGAGGTGAGCACAGACCAATCGCAATTACTGCATCACACATTTGAAGCCTTGGCTCTGGGAAGTGTGGAGGTACCCACTCACTCCCTCACTCCTTGCTGTGGCATCCAGGGCCATCTGTGACTTTCCTTTCAGAGGTCCTCCACCCTGCTTAACACATGATATGGGAGACATGTCACTACATGTTCTAGTTTCATTTCTGTTGTCAAAAACATGCTGACAAAAGCAATTTAGAGGAGAAAGTGTTTATTGGGCATAGGGATTCCAGGTCATAATCCATCATGCCAGGAAGGTCAAGGCAGGAAATCAAAGTACCTAATAACACCACATTCAAGAGAAGAGAAAGAATAAATTCATGCCTGCCTCATCCTCAACTAGTTTTCTCTCCCCTCACACAAACCAGTGTCCCAAACCGGGGCAGGATGATGCCCACTTTCTGGATTGGTTCCCCACATCAACTAAGGCACTCAAGACAGCTCTTCAAAAGCCAGCTCACATCTAGAAAACCCTTCACTGAGACTCCCTTTCCTAGTAGATGCTAGATTCTCCTAAATTGATAAGTCAAACTGACTATCATATTAAGGAAATATATTAAAGTGTGAGTACCCCTAGTTTACATATATGTGAGTTGTCTCATTTTCAAATAATGTGAAATGTATGTGACAGTTTGATTTTTAAGTGTGTATTCACATTTCTTTGTGTGTTTTAGCCGCTTGAGGAACTTACAAGTAAAACCAGTCCTTACTTCAGACCTACTACAGGCCCACAGACTGATTTACTCCAGTGTTTAAAGTTCCTCAGGCATGCAACCAGAATGAGAAACACTAATTCGGTAGGGGCTTCTGGTGGCTCTGTTGCTGCCCCCATCATTCATTCATGCATTCATTCATTCATTGACCTTCTGCTGGCAGATACCTCACTTTCTTCCAGTTTCAACTGCCACGTCTGGCATTTTAGGTCACAGTTCCACACCTGTCTCTCTCTGAGTCCAGAGAAGAATATCATGGGTTGAATAACAGTAGATGCAGTAAGCATGCATCTGATTGAATAATGCTGTAAAGCATGCATCTGATTGAATACTGCAAAACCTCTCCATTGTGTTTCTTCTTCCATAAGTGTGCTGTCTCTTCCTTTCTTCCAGGCTCTAGGTGTGCAAGTTCTGGGCATAATACACACACATAATACACACTGTATATCCCTCCCGCTCTTGCCCTCAGGAGCCTCCCAATAACTTCATCATGGAACATGTGTTTCCTAAGTGAAGTTTGGACAGAAAATCAAGGGATCAAGAGAGCAGAAGGGACATGGTCTTCAGTCTCAGGGACATTGCATAGTACTGAGCTGCTAAGCAAGTGTAGCCTGAGTGCTTAGAGAGCTGCAGTGGCCAGTCAGATCCCAAGGGGTGACAGCAGCAAAAGTGGCTGGAGTGGTGGGCACAGGGCCCCAAGAGATAGGTTTGGTTTTCACAAAAGCCCTGCTCCATCCCCAGAAAACCACACATTATTAGCTTCTGTTTCTACAAATTCTTTTCAGTTTCTAGAATTTTATGATAATTTAATCACACTCTATGTTCTTTTTTTGTTGTAATTAGGCTGCTTGTTGGTTTCCGGCTACTCAGCCCCAAAATAATCACACAGAAACTGTGTTAATTAAATCACTGCTTAGCCCATTAGCTTCTTATTGGCTAACTCTTATGTCTTAATTTAATCCATTTCTAGTACTCTGTGTATCACCACAAGGCTGTGGCTTACCGGGTAAAGTTACAGCATCTATGTTCAATGCGGCTACATGGCTTCTCTCTAACTCTGCCTCCTTTCTCCCAGCATTCAGTTTAGTTTTCCCTGCCTACCTAAGTTCTGACCAAACAACAGGCCAAGGAAGTTTCTTTATTCACCAATGGTAATCACAGCATGCAAAGGGAAATCCCACATCATCTCCCCTTTTCTTTTTAAATAAAAGGGAAGGTTTTAACTTTAACATAGTAAAATTACGTACAACAAAACAGGTATCAAGCAAGAATAACAGTTACAATATTTATATCTATTCTATTTTTTATCATAACTAAGGAAAACTATAACTATAACTTCAACTCTATCAAAGACTCCAGAAGGATATAATATTACCTAAGTAAACAGGAAGTGCATTGTAAGCAACTTCCAAAACTCTAGAAATGACAGAGACATCTTGCTACCTGGACAGTCACCCAAAGTTTTTCTGTACCATTGGAGCATCCATCTTCAGCCTACAGGCCCATAGTATCCAGACATTTCCAGGAAGCAGGAAAATTTAAAGACAGTTCCGCCTGTATTGGCAGTTTGACAGTCACTTTCTTCTGTATTCTGCAGAATGTCTAGCAGAGTCTTTCATGAAGCAAGAACCCTTAAAGATTATCTCACCTTTAGGCAAGTTCAGTAGTCATTTCTCTGTTAATCCTGCATGTCCAGTTCATCAAGCAGTCCAGTCAAGAGCAGTTTCTTGCTCAAATGGCTAACAAACTCCATAAGGAGCCTTTTCGATACCCATCTTCCTCTTGAAATAAATTGGTGTTGCCAGGAGCATATGTATCTCATTGTCATGAAAAGTCCTAAGTTATTAAAACATTTTAAATGCCATATTCTCTAGTCTTTGAAAGGTTTGAAGAACGCTTATTCATCTGAAATGCATCTCTGTCCTTCTAGAAAATCTAACTAACATGACTACAAACAACTATTATAGATGATTATCTATTAACCTATATTTCTTAATTATACATTACATTTTTAAATGAGCTAGACAAACACAATACCTTAATCAAGAGCAGAAATATATATAGAGAGAAAAATTGACCTTAAATTTTTATCAATAGAGCAATTTTATTTGTACCAATAGAGCAAGATCCATACCAATGCAAATCTCTATAAGCATATCCCCCTTTAAATGTAAAGAAACATTTATAAACAATATTTGGGAATATGGGCGTACTTCTCTCAAACTGCTTCCTGCTGTATATTGGGCAGAATAAATTTTTGAGGTGTGTTCAAGGCAACCTTTCAGGGTGTCTTGGTCCATCAAACCACATTAGCCTGGAATGGTTCTCTTCCTTTGTGGAAACAAAAGCAGAACCTCCTTTCCAAAGCAACAATTCCTTAGACACAAATTTTAGAATCAAGATACTTTTTAAATATACGTGTAGGTTTAGCTTAGCAGCCCATACAATGAAATGTCTCTCATTAAGTAGCTCTTTAACAGTCAAAAAATTCAAAGAAAACACAATAATATACATAATCCAGACTCTCTTTGCATACTCCATCTTTATGTGGCTTATTTTTCTTTACTTCTTTTAATCTATGACTGTCTGTCTTATAAAGTCCTTAAAGACTTTACTTTTTTTTATAATTGTCTATATTCTTTTTCTTCTCTTTCCCAACCCTACATACATTTATCCAACACTGTGACCCACTTAGAGGTCTTTTCCATCTGAATTTGACTTTTTTGTGTAATTATAATTATTTTCTGACCAGGACTGCTTCTTAAAATGCTAAGCCCTTCTTATGAACTTAAGTGGCACCATTTCTAGGGAAAATACAATACTACCTGCTTGCCCCACACAGTCCAGCATGTTCGAGCTGTTTGCTGCCTCTGAGAGCCATGTTCACAGCCCCATTTTTAGGCATACAGGCAGTCTATGTTTCCATTAAGCAAGTTGTAGCCCTCTGTTTACAAACCCCATTTAAATGCTCCATAGCTGGACCTCCCAAAAGAGCCAGAGCTGTTCATGCTGGCCAACCAGGAAGCCGCCATTTTAAAACTGCGGTATTTTTTCTGCTACCGCTGAATCAGGAAAACTCCTCTGAAAGGAGCCATGCCTCTGCTTGCTTCTAGAAAACAGAGCCCACCCAAGAAAATGCTGCTACCAAACCATCCTTAACTCTGTTCTTTTTTGTCTAGGATTCCTTTTTAAGCTCTCTCGGGTTTTATATGGACTTGGTTCACCATGTTGGTGGGCCAATCTGTTGTAAGGGGGCTGCTTGCTGGTTTCCAGCTGCTTAGCCCTAAAATAATCACACAGAAACTGCTTGGCCCATTAGCTCTAGATTCTTATTGGCTAACTTTTATACCTAACTCCACCTGGTTGATATGATGTCATGATGCTGTTAGCGCTACTATAAGACCTGTTTTGGGGTACCAGCTGCTCAAGATGGTTCCAACTTGGTTAGCTGAAATGGTGCACTTTTTTACAATGTTCTGGCCAGATCTCCAAATAGGAACCTCAGAAAAACCCTACCAAATACTCAGAGACTATTTGCAATTATATCAGACAGTAATCTTGGAACTTAACTATCATTTTACTTTCACAGGATCCCATACAAAGAACATCAACCCCATGACAGCTGGAAGTAATTCTAGAAGACAACATCCCCTCTCTCATCAAAGTTTGTCCTCAGGGTTAGGAACATCATTTATGGGTTGATTATAATTGGTATAGGTTTGAGAGTTAGGGGAAAAATTAGGTAAGCTCAGGGATCTCTTTTTTAAAAAAAGGGAAATTGGATGGGATAATAGATTAGTGTGAGCTTACACTAATAATAATAGTGAGTAATGGAGTGAATACTACATTATAATAATAGTGAGCTATTATTTATAGGCAATTTACATTGGTATAGATTCTTGCATATTGATACAAATTTAAATTATATCAAATATGTTCCTATTTTTGTCTACAATATTTGTATACCTAGGCAAAGTTATTTTGTCAAAGTTATGAATCCATGCTTCTACCTCTGCTTAAGACATCTTGTATATTGATACAATCTTAAGATATATTTACCGTATTGCAATATACATTTCTACCTCTGATCAAGATACTTATACATTGTTTACTTTTGAGGTCATTGTCCTCATTTGTTGCACAGTTGTTTAAAGATTGTTTAATATTCTAATATAAAGTCTTAGTCTTTAAGTTATATAGGTATTAAGAATTACAGTCCAATAGTCATCTATATCATACTTACAGTTAGACTATTCAGGTTCTTTAGATACAGAGAGATTGTATTCTGCATAAATAGGTAATCTTCAACCACTTCAAAGAGCTGTAGAATATGACATTTAAATAACTTAGGGTTCTGATGATGTGAGACATGATTGCTCCTGGCAGCACCAATCTATTCCCGAGAGAATGTTGAGCACCGAAGACACTCTACTTGGAGCTTGTTTTCTTCTTGGAAAAACTGGCCTTTGGGCAAGGAACTGCCCATGCATCAACCACTGACAAAATGCACAGTGTCCGGACAGGACAAGCAGGATATAAGAAAAAGACTGTCAGATCTTTCCAAGACAGGGTAAGATGGTTTTGAAAATTTTCCTGCCTCTGAAAATGGTCTGTCAGTTACTCTAGGCCTTAGCCAAAGTTGGTTGCTCCAACATTGCAAATGAGACTTTGGGTGATTGCCTGGGAGGCCAGTTGTCTCTGTAATTTGTTGCACATTTTGGAAGTTGTTTAATTGCACTTCCTGCTTACTCAAGTAATATTATTTCCCTTCTCAGGTCTGTGATGGGGTTGAAGACTAGATAGTTGTAGTTACTTTCCTCTCATGACTTGGCCAAGTTATTTATTATATAAAACTTAAACTTATTAGAATAGGATAATTATTGAAACATTTATCACGTTTCTTTCTTGATATTGTTTATGCTGTAATTCTAGTTTTTATACCTGATATTTGTTCTTATTGCATATAATTTTGTGTTAGGCTTAGAATTTTCTTATTTAAACAAAAGGGGGAGGTGCTGTAAGAATTCCTACAGCCAGTAGCCTTTAAGTTACCTGCCCACTTGGGCATGGCCTCTTATACTATATATGCCAATGTAAAGCACACATCCAGCCTCGCCTTTCCAGTGATTTGATTTGGTTCCTGTTCCCTGTTTATGTGGAGGACTATAATCTGTGAGTACACCCCTAAATAAATAATCCTCTATTAAACTCAATTCTGAGCTAGCGTGGGTTTTCTTTTAAGTGTCCATCTTCATTTTTTCTTTTTTTTTT